>JANHFP010009058.1:356801-374645 GCA_032468135.1 Calamaria suluensis
CAGCTCAGTCATGTGTGTCAATGTGAAAGCTGCTAGTGCATCGCCTGGGGGTGGAGGAAGCAAACACTCTGCCCTGAGATAGGAAGATCTTAAAGGATTTTTTTTCCTTTTAATTTTAAGATTAGGGAACTTTGCTTTAAAAGCCCTAGCAGTGGTCTAGGTGAATATTTGTAAACAAAGCCTCCGGTAAATTATTAGATGTCAATCTTTTGAGCCAGTGACAAATACTACTGTGTGTGTATATGTACACACACCCCTGACCAATAAGCTTGGGCATATAGTTGAACAGGTCAGGAATAAAACCATAGGGATATTTCTTAAAATTATAAAAACAAGAATAAAAGAGAAAACGTAAATGCAGGTTTAATATTGGTTGTAAATTAAACTACAATTTATGATAGAGACCAGCAGACAGACAGGCCTTTAAAAAGTGTCCTGTACTGAGAGATAAAGAATCTTTTGGATATTCAGAACAATGTCTTCTTACATAAGTGTTAAAAATGCACAATTAAATCAATACATAATATAAAGTAAATATTCTACTTTATCCTCACAACAAGCCTGTAAAAACTGAATGGCAATTTGTACAAGGCCAGTCAGGATGCTCAATAACTAAAACATAATTTAAATTGAAATCTTTTTTTATATTCAGCTAACTACTATGGCATACCAATAATGAAGCAGAAGGTTCTTCATAAAAGATTAGTAGGTTCTTCCCACCATGTCACTGCCTTTGGGAGAAGTATTTAAATGATAATTTAATGAGCTCAATTTATACAATCATTATTCAAAAAGGGATTTGTAACACAGGTGAAATGGGTATAAGTGCAAAGGTGTGTTTGTCTGTCTGCCTATCATTTCTCTATCATTATTCATTGCAGATATACCAGTTTAATTAAAACCTCAGTGGCACAGTGGTTAGAGCGCAGTACTGCAGGCTGAATGGCGGCTGCCAGCAGTTTAGCAATTCAAATCTCATGAAGCTCAAGGTTGACTCAACCTTCCATCCTTCCAAGGTGGGTAAAATGAGGACCCAGACTTTGGGGGGCAAATAGGCTGACTCTGTAAACCACTTAGAGAAGGCTGTAAAGCATTGTAAAGCAGTATATAAGTGTAAATGCTATTGTTATTGGTATTAATTTAGACAGTCTGTAAACGTTTAGGACCTATGCTTAAAGCAAATGCTGTGTTCATGACAGCAGAAGGGACAGATATTTTTCACGTAACACAATGTAATATGTAACACAGATATTTTACATAGATGCTTTTATGTTGCCATAAAAGAGATATCACATAGCACTTTATGAAATGTGGGGACAAATTCATCTTAAACTTTTTTCCACAGTCCATATTCCAAGGATGTGAATGATTGTGCTGCCATCTCAAATAAACTCACACTGTGCTGATCAATTGTTCAGGAGGCTAAAAGGATGAGTTTCATCTGTCCTTCTCTCCTTGATGGACAGCAGATCATGTGATCTGTGCTTATTTGAGGATTATATAAACAAAATCCAATTGGATCAGAGCCACGTTCTTAAAAAATGATTGACAACATCTTGGGCAGGTATTGATTTTTATCCCTACTACATAGGTCACCATATTGTACTAGCATATCTGGAAATTTTTTTCATTTACATTATCAGCTCTCCAATATGCTAGCCAATTACTTACACAGGATATAAACTCTCACCTGTAAACATTTCAACCTGAAAAAAAAATTGGAAAAAAAAAATTATCCCCCTGATATGAGGGAGGCTGCTTTGCTAGCACAGAACAATTCTCCAAAAGGCTTCCCTTGAGTTTAAGTCAGTCTGTTTGCAACATTTCAATTGTTTTATTTCCCATCTCTTCCCTTTGTTGTTGCTCTAAATTAAACTCTACTGGAAACTGAAGCATTTCATATTATAACAATGCCTGTCAGGAGTTCTTTACTGTGCATGATAAAATGTAAACTCTTTAATTAACTTTTTTGTAACAGGCACTGGAAGCTACTTGAGCATATTAATCAGTACACAATTTCAAAGTTGTTTTTTCCCCCTTTTATTTCTGTCAGCTGCTTCCACTCTTCAGTTTGTTACTGTATTGAGGCCCACCTTACAACATAGTCCACTAATGAGTCTTTCTTTTTCTGATGTTTCTCTTCTGTAACTGTTTTAAAATACCAAAAACTGTACCATATTTTTCAGACTATAAGATGCTCTGGGCTATAAGATGCACCTAGCTTTTCTCTCCCAGCAATTTGCCTCCTTGCAGCAAACAGCCTGGTCAGTTTCAGCACAGCCCGATTTAGCATGAGCAGCTGATTGGTGGTTGGATCTGCCTCCCAGAATACCACCTGTCAGCTATTCCAGGCTGTGGGGATCGCCACCGCCCATTGCCACCATCGCCGCCCATTGCCACTGCCACCTATCACTGCCTTCACATGCCCCATTTTTGGCCTCTGCACTCCCCATTTTCAGCCCTCTCCAGGCAGTGGGTGGTGGCAGGGATAGGTGGCGGCAGCAATGGGCGGCAATGGTGGCGGTGACCTCAGCAGCCAGGAAAAGCTGATAGGTGGTATTTGGGGAGGCAGATCCAACAGCCAATCAGCTGCTTGTACTAAATCAGGCTGTGGTGAAGCTGACCAGGTTGTTTGCTGTTTGCTGGAAGGAGGCAAATTGCTGGGAGGCAGAGGTCAGCTAATGGTGGGGCTAGAGCAACATTTGCTGTATAAGACACACAGACGTTTCCATCCACTTTGCAGGGGGATGGAGTGTGCCTTATACATGGAAAAATATGGCAGTTCTCTCATCAAGCCTCTCATATAGGCTCCATCTTAAACCAAAAAAAAATGTTATAAGCAGGTATAGTTAAAATGATTTCATAACAATTTTTTAAAGAATACTTTGCTAAAATACTTTACCAAAATAAACATGAAGACTAAATCTAGTTTCATTGAGATTGACTATAACACCAGAATATTGGAAGTCTATTATAGCCTATATACCTCCTTCACAGTGGATTAAGGAGGTGTCTGCTTGGGCAAATTCTGAATATTACCTCATTGCTCTGGACTGGAGAAAAAAACTGGCTCAGCCCTCTTTGCCTTGGTAATGATCCTTACATATTTCCAGAAAGGCCCTAATCCTCGGCAGGTGTAGTGTAAGGTGTCCAGACGTCCCGCTTTTCATGGGACAGACCCGCTTCTTAGAAAAATGTCCCGCGTCCCATGGTGTTTTAAAAAAGTCCCGCTTTTTTTTTCTGCTGAGTGCGGCTGCGGAGCAGGCAAGGAAGGAGGAGGCCATGCCCACCTGCTCTCCTCCCCAACCACTCTCAGCTTCCTGCGGCCGGTACAAAGATGAAAGAGATGCTGTGCGCACCCTCAGAATGGAGTGAGTAAGGGAAGGAGGAAGGGAGGGATTCTGCCACTTCTGCCACTGAGCCTATTGCCCCCTCTGTCGACTCTGCCATTGAGCCTGTTGTGTCTGCCACCACCACCCCGTTGACGGTGTCCCACTTTGCCAATGTGAAAATCTGGTCACCTTAGTGTAGTGGTCAGCGTGTTGAACTAAGAACAAAAGATACACAAATTCTAATTTATCCTCTGCTGACTCAGTGCATTTTAGCACTCAATCTGATAGCTTGACCTATCTCACAAGGTTATTGTGGCAAGGTTATTTGTGGCAAAAAGCAAGAGGAGGGATTGCTATGTGTCTTGCCTTAAGCTCTTAAATGAAAGGCAGGAAAGAACAATAAACAACCTCTCAGCTTGTAAAAAAGCTAATGGCACCCAAATAAATTCTTTTTGTATCTTGATTTCTATGGTGTGGCTTGGGATAGACATCATCACTACTTTATAAGATGAACCAAACTGTATTTAATAAAGGAATTGTTCATGCTAGAGGTACTACAGTATATGCTTACTTCTCAATTACTGAGTCTTTATTAGCTAAATAAACTTGCAAAATCATTCCTCTTATATCAAATTTCCCTAACTTTCACTCCATCTGGACCCCATAATCAAGACTTCTTAAAGGCTTCTTCTATTGCAGGTTTTACTGCTGTTTTTAATTTTCAGGATTAAGAAGTAGTTTGAAAGTCTTCTTGTTAGGTTTCCTTTTGGCGCTAACCTCTGCTATTCGCAATAATGCTTTCACCTCTGAAAGAGAATATTTGTAGCTCAGGGTTGAAATGAGGGGTCCTTGGTACTGTCTGAGCTTGCTTGTTTTCTTGCAGATGTTTCATTACTCAAACTAAGTAACATCATCAGTTCTAGTGCGGATGATATTAGCTAGTTTGTGTAATGAAACCTGCGAAAAAACAAGCAAGCTCTGGCAGCACCAAGGACCCCTGGTACCCCTGACCTCTTTTTTGCTCAGATTTTTATTCCACTTCTTAAATATACAATCAAGGTGGCAAACATAGTAATTCTTCTCCTTCTTCCTGTCTTCCCCGTAGCAACAATTCTGAGAGGTGCATTGGGATGAGACAGAGAGTGACTGGCTCAAAGTCACCAGACTGCTGTCCATGCAGAAGGTGGACTTCACAGTTTCTAGGCCAGCACCTCAGCACTACACAAAATCGGCTAGGCTTTCTCTTAGCAGAATAACCTCAAAGTGCCAGGCTTCTTCCTTTCTCAGCACTGAGCTGAGCACTCAGCACTACTTTAAAAAGCCTCCTAGGTTCATCTACTGAGTGCCCATTCAATTAAAAAAAACAGACTTTTAATGGAAACTTCACTTTCATAGAAAATAAATCAGACACAAATGACTTGGGTCCCCGCTACAATAAGAAAGCTCACTTCTTGCCTATTTGTTTACACAAATAATATAAACATTATGAAACAGGCACTCAGATTAAAAAAAAACCCAAGCAGCACTGCAATAATTAATGTTAATATCTTGATTTCTAAAGGTTGATAGCAAACATCCTAACTTTCATTAATTCTAATTTCAATCTGGTATAATGAAGATGCTTTCAGTAATGATGTTGTTATTATCTTGTTTCTCAGATTTTTAATATAGTAGAACATAATGTTCATTTATACCATCATTCTTACACTAAGGTGTTTTTTTTAAAAGAAACATAACCTATCTTACCAATCAATATGGTAGATATATTACAGCCCCAGGAGGACAAATTATGTTGTAACAGGAAATTCTTGATTTATGATCAGTCGCTTAGCGACTGTTCAGAATTGGACCTCCCAAAAGCTACTGACAGCCTGATTTCAAAGTTACAGCAGCTGCAGTGCTCCTAATTTTCCCTTAGGACCAACCATAGGGATGTTGCCATGGCCCATCCATCTATCTCCCCAGTCTTGCCTCACCAGGTCCCTGAAAAACATGGGCCTGCTTTTTCTCCCTCCACTGGGTCCCTATTTCCTACTTCATCAAACCCCACACTCTTCCTCATCTCCCATCACCAATCATGCACTCTATCCAGTGGTGTGATTCAAATAATTTAAGAACTGTTTTGCTGAGGGTCAGGTTGGCTGTCATGGGAGGTGTGGCCCATTCCCATCCTCCAGCTCTGCACATGCGGGATGACCCTACTGCAATGGCCAACCTGGCCCTGGGAGAACCAGTTAAATTACCCCCCCCCCAAGTGGATTCTGGGCACTGTGCTGCAATGGAGAAATTCAAACCAGTGTGAACCAGCTAAATTCCACCACTGAGTCCCTATCCCTTGGCATCCCTTGTGGCTCTGTCCTGGGAGCAGACACCATTTTCAGAGTGGCCACAATGAATTGTGGGGATCCTGAGGGGCAGGAAGTAGAGAACAAGTTACCTCAGGTGGTGGAAGAGGCTTGGGGCAGGCCTGTATTAGTCCTCCCAGGGCTCCTCCCACCCTTGAGGAATCCCATGCTTTGCTTAATAACTTATGTAGTTGTTTAATGATTGCATCAGGAAAAGCAGAAATGGAGGTCATTGAGTGATCATATGGTTGCCTTGTATAACAACCGTCATAACCTGTGACTATAATAGGCAAGCTGCATTACCATCACAGGTTGAAGACTTGTTGTTGTTGTTAGTTGCAAAGTCGTGTCCGACCCATCGTGACTCCATGGACAATGTTCCTCCAGGTCTTCCTGTCCTCCACCATCTTCTGGAGTCCACCCAAGGTTGAAGACTACCTATACACAAATGCTGCAACTTATATATTTTGCATCAGATATCATGATATACAAACATACCAGTAGTGATGACAAAGATTCAACCAACAGTTGTAATAGGGGGGTATAAAAATGCCAGCCGTTTCTTCATTCTGGGGGAAGCATGTATTGAAAGTAGCATAAGAAGGTCCACTGAGTCTCCAAATGATGTTCAAATTTTAGAAGTGATTCAAAGGTTCTAATTTAAAGGGTCTTCAACTGAATATCCTTTGAACTTAAATATTGTTCTGAAACTTTTTACAGCTCTAACATGCCAGCCACATAAGAGAAGTCATACTCAATCTCTCAAATTTAAAAATCTCTCACTTCCCCTCCCCCCAATTCAATCATGTAGCTTCTAATTTATTATCATTTATTCATATCCCCTAATGGTGTTTTGATTCAGGCATCAATCTGTATTTCTTTTACTGCAGCCAAACCTTTACTGCCTTCCTAACAGATTGGAAATACTACTTTACAATGTAACACACAGTTAATCAGAAGAAGATTGGATGGCCTGCTGTTATCCAGTAGTTTCAACTGAGTTTAATCCAATGCTGAGAATAGTACATTCTGTACTACTTAATACTACAAGCGTACGCCTGTGGCTGAAATTATGGATTTTCCTTCAGTATGCATCTTTGGGAAAATAGAAGACAAGCTTGTTTGTGGTTATATATGAACACTTTCCTTTGTATCTATTAACTTCATTACAATTAAAACTGAGTTGAGTAAATTCCCTTTTTCATTTTCCAGACCTAGCTAATGCCCATTTGCATGGTAAATAGTCCACTTTCTATTCTTTCACTAACACCCATTGTCTCTTTATCGTGGGATCCTTTCACTCTCACAGAGAGTTTCCGTATCAGAAAACATCAAATGCTAAAATACAGAATAATAATAACTGCTGTTTTTCAGACCCAGGGAAACATGCAAAATGGATAATTGTGCATTTTCTTTATGCCTAAAGAAGAATATATGTGGCCATTTGGAAAATGCAAGGCATTTCCTTGTGCCCTTAATCATTCAACAATGGAGATGAAAATGTGTCAAAAAGAAGAAGTTACCATGAAGAAACAGCTATTGGAACTTCCTCACAAAATGCAAAGATATAAAGATGAATCAACTATTCATGGGTAATGCTTTCATTGGTTATCATTTATTTTAAGATGAACTGAAACCTAACTGGAAGGTGATTTTCTGTTCTGTTCAATTTTTACTTGCCCAACAATAAGGAATGAAGAGAAAATGAGTGGGTATGTATGGAAGTCTCAGCCACATTAAATCTTCCTTTCCACCAATAGTTCCATAGAACTTGTGGAATTACATTCACATGCTATCTGGAATTCTTTGACTTTTTAGCTATAATTTGGAATTGTTGGAAGTTTGACACTGAAGTTTGACACACATTGGGACTAACTCTCCCTGTGATTCTCCAGAGCAAATTTCTTTTTAGGATTTTTGGAGCGGGAGAGGAATGACAGTTAACTATTCCCTAGAACAGGGATGTCAAATTCAATTTCACTGAGGGCTGCATCCAGGGTTATATTGGGCCTCAGGGTGCCAGGGTGGGCATGGCCACTTCGACATCACTCATGTTGGCGGCGCTTAGAGGCCTGAGCATTCTGCCAGGAAAAACAGGTTCCCAAGCTCTGTTTCAAGTTGCAATGGCCTCCTTCAACCCTCTGTCAGCAAAAATGGAGCTTGCAAGAGCTGTGCATGACCTTCCCAAGCTCTGTTTCCAGCTGTGCTGGCTTTCTGCAACCCTCTTGAAAGTGAAAATGAAGGTCCATTTTTGCCTGCAATGGCCTCCTGCAACCCTCTGCCACAGGGGTGGGTTCCACTTACCTTTACTACTGGCTTTCTTATTTATTTATTTATTTATTTATTTATTTGATTTATATACCGCCCCATCTCCGAGGACTCTTCCTTTCTTCTTTGCGTGCACGCTTTGTGCATGTGCACTCGGAACCAGCATGCTTTGCACACACACATGCCAAACGTGTGCTCCGTGCATTCACAGTAGGGTCACAACCAGCATGCTTTGCGCATGGGCATGCCAAATGTGCGCTCTGTGCATGACCACAATCATTTAGGAGAGGAGAGGCACGGCAATCAGCTGATTCAGATAGTGAAAAACAGGAAAATAAACGTAAAAATCATGCTGGGGTGGGCAGGTGTGCCCAGCTCCCGGATGGTGAGAACCAGTTAATTGACATCATTTGGTCATCGCTACTGGATTGTGCTAACCGGTCCAAACCGGGAGCAACCCATCACTGCTCTGCCAGTGAAAATGGAGCTCAGGAGGGCTGCAGAGCCACTGCGAGCCGGTCCTTCCCTGTTTCCAGGGCAGCCCCATGGGCCAGATCTAAGCACCCCATGGACCAGATTTGGTCAGTGGGCCTTGAGTTTGACACCCCGGCCCTAGAATAATACTACATTGGAGTATTTTAAAAAATTGGAGAAGAGTTAAATAACTACAATAAAGAAATTTTCTGATAGTTCTACCATCTTAAAAGCAGGAATAAAATCTTTTTAAAAAAATAAATAAATGAAGATGAAGCTTAGTCCGGATGGAAAAATAAAATAAAATTGGTCTGTTACAAAATACAGAAAATACTAGGCTTCCTTTCCTCTCTTCCCCCTGCTCATGGCCTGAAAAAGGGAAAATACTACACATGAAGTATATTTTAAGTCAATAAAGTTGGGCTACACAATCCTCTCCAAGGAACACTAGGCAAATGCTTGAAGCAGTCCTGAAACATGCTTTAAGTATTGAAGCACTATATTCTGTGGAAGGACTTTAAGGACTTTAAAGTCTTTAAGGACTTTAAATGCACTGCATGTGTCACCTTTGCATATTCTAGAGTGGAATATGAGAGACACTCAATGCAACTGCACTAAAGAATTGAAAGAGAAGAGCATCTTGAAAGTGAGTGTCAGCTTTGGAAACCATATTAGACCTGAAGTTTCAAGCTGCCAATTTCTAGCTGTGGGGAAGTAGGAAGGGTATGTGTGTAATAGATAGTTGGATAGACATAACATATGCTTGACATCGGTCAAGGCCACATCTTAGAGCATCTGGTATAGGTGTGGTTTGAGATGTTTCTCTCAAGGGTACTGGAGAATGTGATCGACTGGTGGGTGGGGTATGGGATTTTGGTGAATTGACTAGTTGATGAGAAAGCAGGAACTGGTAGTTTTGGTTTCTCATATGCTGTGCCAGTATGTCAAATCTAATAAAATGAGACTGTCTTGGAGTCTTTGATTAGAGGAAATGGATTTTCTGGAATGTTGACACTGTGTTCAAATGTGTTCTGGTTACTTCATGAAGTAAGTCTCCAAACGATTCACATAGATCTTCTGTCAAGAGGTAAAAATTACTATGAATCAAGTTCAGAAGTGGAAAACAAATTGTGGTAAAAAAAAACCTTTATATAGCAATATTACTTATATACTGCTGCATAGTACTTTACAGTATTTTCTGGGGGGTTTACAATGTCATCATATTGCCTCCAACAATCTGGGTCCTCATTTTACTGATCTCGGAAGGATGAAATGCTGAGGAAACCTTGAGGCTGTGCCACGATTGAACTCTAGCCTGTGGGCAGAGTTAGCCTGCAATACTGCATTCTAACCACTGTGCCATCATGGCTCTCCTTATATCATATGTATCCATCAGTTTCTCAAAACATAGACAGCTGAGACTAAAGTTCTGATCAGATAATATGGGCCCACATACAGTAGATCTCATCATGTGGGCAGTGATGATCAGCACCTGTCCCTCTGCAAGTCTCCCTGTGACATTTCTTGTTCATACATACAGCATGACAGTCTTCAATGGAGAAACCTTCATGTGTAGAATTATACATGCAAATGTAACCAATTGTCTTGAATTCTGCACAACAAGATTCTCACTCACATGAAAGCTTTCCTTTATAGGAAAAAGCTTTCCCTGTATAGATAGGCTTTCCTGCATGTGATTGTACTACATTGATGAATTATCAATGTTCTAATCAGAAGGATCTTCTGCATTTTGCACAAATGGATTTAGTCTGACTTCCATACTCTAAACAGAACTGAAAACATTTGGTATGTTATAAATGCTTAACATGAGTAAAAAAACCAATTGCATTTGCAGTAAATGTTATTTAGTCATTTTTACATGATGTTACATTGATACACTTGTGAAAATAGCAGAAAAAAGAAGATGAAAAAAAGGGAATTATTGCCCTGAAATTTCAATAAGATATTTTACCCTTGGCTACAGTTTTGCTGACATTTCTTCATTACAGAGATATAACTACACATATGTTCCTAAAGTCCAAATTGCAGTTTTTACTTTTTATGGCATTTGAATTGTAATTATTGACACCACATAAAATTGACATAGGTTCAGGAATTACTTTGATAGGGAAGCCAAAATACAGCCACTATCAATTAAAATATATAAAAGCATATATGCTAATACTCTAAATATAACTGATCAACCATAAACTATGTATTATATAAAGCATTTCACTTCCTTCTCTTTTTTTTTTGTAGGTCAAGCAGAAGATAAAACTATTCTCACCAGTAGTGTGTTTCAAATCCTGTCGCTACCGGTTCGCTCGTGGGTGTTCACGCCGATTCTGTGCATGTGCAGAATCGTCTGGGTGGGTGGGCGGAGCCTACCACCACCACCGCTCCTGGTTCGCTCCTGGGGTGAACCGGTAGCAACCTACCACTCATTCTCACTCTTAAAACCTTTAAATGTCTTGAAAATAGGTTGAATTCAGCTTTCAGAAAATTAGAAAGTATGATCTAAAAAAAGGGGGGAGGGGGCTCTAGGATAAGTCTGTAGTTTTAAGTTCAGCACTTGTTACAGTTTTCCAAATAACAATTTACTGTATCAGAGGAAACAAATAGACTTGTCAAAGAATGTTTAAAAACATCAAAAGCGAGAATCCTGCAATATTTTAAAATCACCACTCTTTTTATCAACTATGCCATTCTTACTGCTAGTCAGAACAACTTATTTTCTTGCTTCTTTTTTTGGACAATACAGAAACTGCAGCCGAGTGAAGAATATAGGAATAAGCATCTTTTGACCACAAACAGATGGGCTTGATAAAGAAAATGTCAGCAAAAATACCAAAGCAATGTGTCACAGCAGTTTTCTGACAGATAGAGGGGAAAGGTAGAAAAATGTTCTATCATGTCCAACAAGGTGTTCTTTTTGAGATTTAAAGATCACTGTGCAACTTTAAACGTGTTTGTCACTTTGACTCTGACTGGAACTATCTAGAGCTTCACAAGAACTTTATCAGCTCAGCAGAGGGGTGTAAGGCAAAAAAAGGCAGCCCATTCACATTTATCTCAGCCAGGTTCCCTTCAAAGCCAACAAATAAATTACAGTGTACATTTGATACAAATTGATTTCTTAACTCAAATAACAATGTTGTCCTCCCAGCCAGGCCATGTGTCACTCATTCGCAAGCCTGAGTGAAAGGCTCAATCTGTCTGTCTGACAGAAATAGGGCCTGACGCGTTTCACCAAGGAATGCTAATAATCCAGGCCTGGCCTGGCCCTTTGTGGGCAGCCCATGATAAGGAAAATCAGCCCATCCTGTCAAACGGTGTGAAGGCCCGATCAGCGTTTGTTCCTACAACACTAACGCGGGCCTTGGAGCTGCTGTCCTATTTCATGTAGTAAATGAGAGGAAAATAAGAAGCCCCAGCCGCTCTGCTTAAGATGCCAGTGTGACTGGGATGAAGCCGAAGTGAAAAGGAAAACCCCATTGAATATCTTGAGCTGATCTTATCAGCCACAGGAGAAATGAGATATTGGCAGGGGCTGTTGAGTCTCTCACAGCTGAGCAGGTTAATAAGGTTGGGAGGCAGGCCACGGGCTAATTGGATTTGCCTTGGCTTGATAAACAGTGGCAGACCTATTGCCAGTAAAACAGAGACAATGCAGCTCTCCATTCTGTCCTGCTCTTTGTTTCTTTTTAAGCCATGGCAAGGAAAAGGCTGCTTTCTTAAAGCTAACAGCATCTTCCGAAATTCCCAGATGAAGAGGCCAGCCAAAGCAAACTATGAAACAGTAGTTGTGCAGTATTCTGATTTTAATCAAACGGCATTTAACCTGCCTGACCCTCCAAAGTCAGTTCACATCAAAACAGAGCTGCAAAAAAGAGCTAACAAGAAACAGAAAAAATAACAGCCAATGGGCAATCAAGGAGACTGGCATTAAAGCAAGACAATGGACTCCCTAAAACCCTTCTCTATTTAGTGGGCTATTTGAATGAACTTCACTCAGAGTTGGATCATATGACTATAAAGATGGAGCAATTGTTTGTGAGGATTTGATGATAATTTTTCCCTGATTTGTATATGCCTCTAATACAGTACATATTTTCATAAATAATACTTTATTCTATTATAAATGTGCTTTTTATAGATTTTTCTTATACTCTGATCTAAATGAGAGCTATATTTTCTAAATCTTTTTTCCAGTTCTCTCCAAATTTACTTAGTTGGCAAGAAAGAGTTTCTTGTGGGATATAGGATATGTAACTTTAAAATGGGGAAATAAAAGTAGATTTTCAGAAGTAGTGTATCTGCCTTTTATGACAATAAAGAGTCCCACTATGCCCATAAGAAGTCACTTTGCATCATGGAGAATTTTTCTGACTCGGGGAAGAGAAAGAAATAACATATTTTCTGTAATAGTCCTTTTTGTTACTTATTAGCCTGGAGGTTATATTTCTGAAAACTAAAAATGATACAAATTCAAAGAAAGATATCCTTTTATTTTCTCAATTGCCTGATTTTATATGTTATTTGTTTTCTATATCTTAAATGCTTGAAAGTGAATCTGTTGTCACTAAATGAAAACCAGAAGGTATAACTTTATTGAAATCCAGTTTTTATATGTTATTTCTATTTCTTAAAAATATTGAACATGATGAACTTCAGTTCCTGAAAGTGAATCTGTTGTCACTAAATACAAACCAGAACACATAACTTGTGCTGAAATCCAGTTTTGGAAAGAAATCTGGTGCTCGGTGTTCCTTTTATGTAAGAATCACTGTAACAAGGAAGGACATCCTGAAATTATTAGAATCATCTCAATATTTTTTTTCATATTGTCTGCATTGGGTCTATGAATAAAATGACTGCATTAGGATCTATGGAAGGATTTAATGTGAGTGAGACAGCATCTTGAGCGTCCTTATGCAGAAAGATGATCTTATTACTTGGAAGCTAATAAAGAGAAGGGGCAGAACAGTAGCCTGTAATTTTGCTTACTGGCTGTGGTTGAAAATATTTCATGAGAGGAGTACTCTACTCCTCTACTGACAATAGAGTTCCCTATGCTACCAGGCTTAAAATTTTTGGCTTGAACAACTTGGAACTGCACCACCTGTGGTCCGATTTAAGCATAGTACACAAAATTGTCTGCTATGATGCCTTGCCTGTCAATGACTTCTTCAGTTTTAACCACAATAGTACATAGGCAAACAATCGATACAAACTCAAAGTAAACTGCTTCAAACTCAACTGAAATACTATTTCAGCAACAGAGTGGTCAACACATAGAACGCTCTACCCAACTCGTTGTTACAGCCTCAAACCCTCACAGTTTCAGCTTCAAACTGTTTAATGTGGACTTTACTCCTTTCTTAAGAGGTCCATAAAGGGGGTGTTCATAAGAGCACCAGCATGCCTGCCATTCCTTTCTTACTGTTTCCATTTATTTGTACTCACTTCCTTTGTTTATCTTCATACCTATCCTTGTTATCTTGTACATATTTAACAAACAAACAAACAAACAAAATAAATAAAATATTTCCTGTGGTGCATTTGCATGGAATATTAAGACCTCTGCTGATTTGGTTGCTTTGCTGAAGACATTTATGGGTTCATGATTATTTCTTATCCCTTAGGTCTTTCTGGAATATTGTGAAGTAAGTCAAGGATAAATTGTTGTTTTTGGAATCATGATTAGGAAGTCATTGAAAGCAAGGCACGTATTATGAAAGCAGTGCTTACTTTTTTCTTCTTCCTGAATTCGATGATATCTTGACTGTTTGGTATGTGATTGCCTCATCAAGGGACTTCAAGATGAAATTATCCCTGCTTTTCTCCCTCTGTGCCACATCCATTTTTTCTCATTGCACAGCTAAAATGATGAGCTGCTAATACAGCCTTTTGTAATACTAAAGAAATATTACTCAAGACTATTAAAGTCAGAATCTATATAAAGTGAAATACAGGAAGTTTGTCAGGCTTTTCTAAAATTGCTTATTTTTTTTCTCTCACATCACTGAAAAGCCTTCAATGCTAAATTCCATTCTCACTTAAGAAACAGGTGATAAAAATATCTGATGGATCTTTTTGTTTTCAGAAGACTAATGCTGGCTGTATCTATTGTTGTGAAGATCAAATCTTATAAAAATCATCTGCTGCTAGGCTTAAAAGATGCAGAAATGGTCCACAAATCTTGTCTACTTACTAAGCAATTCCATTTCAAGAATAGGAAGAATGGCTAGAAGTGATTGATTAACAGGATTTCAACCTTTGGGGGCAGGTGTTCATTCAATTTTTTTAAAAAAAACTTAATTAACCACTTCATCATTTCACTAGCATTCAGAAGAACTTTTAATATTTAGAAGAACTTTCTACATTGCTCATATTGTGTGTTAAAGGTAGCTCTTCCCTCATTCACCTGTCTAACACCTTTTAGTTGTCAGAAAATATACTAATTGATATATTAGTATCATGATGACAGATATTAGTGTAAGAGCTAATTAACATGTAGATATTGTGAAATAAGCCAAGGATAAATAGTTATAATTTCTTTTTCAGTCTTCACGCCCACTAGATAAAATGTCTAGATAAAAATGTCTACACATTCAGCCAAATTAGAGATATATTTAACTCAGTGTATGTATGAACTTATTTAAAAAAACCCATCTTCAACTAAACAATTGTGACATCAATTACTCTTTGACATTCCATATAGAGATAGATTTATTCATTTCATTTTGTTCACTTCAAACAAAATGTTTTAATAGATATGGTCCAATTAAAACACTTAATTCTTAATCTATCAAGTATACAAGATGCTAAGTAATCAGGTGGTATTGTGTTCAAATCTATCAAAATACTGTAGAAAATGGGAACTAAAGGCATGTCAAATTTTAACTAGATAAAATCTGATATTAAGAAATTGCTATGGTCAATAAATTTTTCGGTCATTTTCTGATCACCTTTTTAAATCCTTTAGAAATTTTATTGGCTAAGAATTGATCATCTTTTTCTTCAATGCACTAATACAGCTGTTTTTGACATGACAACTGTTTTTGACATGACACAATAACATGTAGAAAACAGTCTCTAGTTTATTAGCTATTATCAATCTGTATAATTTCTATAAAATATATCAAAGAAGGGTAAACTTTGATTCTCTTCAATTTGTTATGTAGCATAGAAGTTATAAGAATCTAAACTGTGTCATCCATAAAAGCAGAATATAATTTAACTACCTAATCATAGAAAGCCCTTTTTATATAATTCACTAACTTTATATCAAATATTTCTTTCAGAGCTAAAAATGTTGCCAGAGGCCAGCTTTTAGTGACACCTTCCAACCTAGCATACTCACAAATCTCTAACATCCTTTTTTTAATACACTGGGATTCTGAGCTTTAATTCCTCCTGGCTGAATATATTGAACATATTAGCCTAGGGAATTAAAATAATACAAACCAGAATTCCAAATATTGATAGTGGCTTGTGATCATGCTTTAAAGCCTCAATGGTATTTGGGGAATATAATGGAAGTTACATCTGGTCCTATCATATATTGGGGAAAGTATCCATCTTTGGATAACACCGTGAAAATAGAGGAAAGCAAAAATTAATGTATATGTAGAGACACTCTTACCAAGAGAACGGGAGACAAAAACCAAAGAGATAATACAAACAGTGGCTACCACTTTAGTTTATTTTCTATTTCCTCAACTAATGATAATGTTCTAGGTTTACAATTTCAGCTGGCATTAAAAATATTTCTAGAATTTAAAAACAAATATTTGTAGCAGGCTGACTTTTGTTTTTGTATGCATCTTTTAATTCTGAAATTGTTTTTCCACGAGTTTTCAGAACATGTAGGAAAATTCATCAAGACTTCATATATACCGTATTTTAATGTATAAGTTACCTTATTTAAGCAGCATGTTTGTGCAATGCATGAAGGTGATGACTCTAACTTAAATTTCATTTTATCAAATTAAGCATATGTGAAACTAAGAATTACTTGTTCAAGATAAAGGAGGAACTAAAAGTTCCATCAAAGGACCCCTGCTTGTATATTATTATCTCTTCTTATTTACTATTTTTCTTAAAGTTTAGTACTATAAAACAACAAAATAAAATGAATGTATTCTTTAGGTGATCTCAGGTAAATAGAATTAATGTGCACAGCACCTCATATTTTCCATCAGACATATCTATCCAACTGAAGAAGTAAAAATGAGTTAAACCATCACTTGAAATAAATATTTTAATCATAAAAAACAACAAATAACAAATTACTAAGGTAGAATATCATCAAGCAGCCCGAGCCTTTAAAGATGAAGTGAGGAAAGCTTAGGTTCACAATGAACAAAGACTTATGACAAAAGTAAAAAACACAAAAAAAGCTTCTTCCAACATGTTAAAAACAAGAAAAAAGTCAAGGAAACAATTGGCCCATTGCTAGAAGAAAGTGGCAAGAAGGTGGCAAGCAACAGGGAGAAAGTAGAATTACTTCTCATTTTTGCATCTGTCTTCACACAAAAGGAAAAAACAGTCCAACTCATCAAAAACAGCACCACAGAAAATAGATTAGGAACGCAAGTTAAAATAGGGAAGAAAATGGTAAGTGAACACCTGTCTATCCTAGACGAGTTCAAATCACCAGGACCGGATGGATTACATCCCAGGGTTTTGAAGGAACTGGCAAAGGAGATCTCTGAACCCCTGAACTATATCTTTCAAAGATCCTGGAGTACAGGGGAACTGCCAGAAAACTGGAAAAGAGCTGTTGTAGTTCCCATCTTCAAAAAAGGGGAAAAAAACAGATCCAGGAAACTACAGATCTATCAGCCTGACTTCAATACCAAGGAAGATTCTAGAAAAGATAATCAAGCAACAAATCACTGAATGCCTAGAAGCAAACAAAGTAATAACCAAAGCCAACATGAGTTTGTCAAAAAGATAATGCCAGACAAATCTTATTGCATTCTTTGACAATGTGACAAAACTAGTGGACTAGAGGAATACAGTCGATATAATTTACTTGGACTTAAGTAAAGCATTTGATAAAGTAGGCCATAACATACTACTAGATAAAGTAGAAAGACATGGGTTGGACAGCATCACCACCAGATGGATTCGTAACTGGCTGACCAACTGCACTCAATGAGTACTCCTCAATGGAACTGCATCTACATGGAGGGAAGTATACAGTGGAGTACCCCAAGGCTCTCTTCTCCATTACTGTGGAGACAGCAGTCAGGAATGCATGGGTAGTATCAGCCAATCAGGATGCAGGACTGAGCCAAGCAATTAAAATATTACCTGCCCCTCTAGCAGGTACTCCAGCTTCTCCCTTGGTCTGCTTAGGGAGTCCAAAAGCAGTGGGTGATAACTAAGTCCTATTGGCCAGAGACTGAGTAATA
>JANHFP010009058.1:386099-398091 GCA_032468135.1 Calamaria suluensis
TAACTCAGATCATACCTATGTTCCCCTTTCATTTTTCTTAGTACATGTCCAGGTATACACCACATTGGAATTTTCTCTCTTAACTTATATTGATATTTCTTCCATACACGTATATTTGTTTTTGTAGATTTCATGGGTATAGGTATGTAGGTCTTTGTGTATTTGGGTCTTTTCCCATGTAAAATTGAGAGTATATTGGTGACATTTCGATGATGTCCCACTCATCATCTTCAGGCTGATGTTTTCAGCTTCATGCTTGTGTGAGCAAAGCATGATTGGAGCTGCCGTCCCTCTATAAATATAGGTGGGGCAGGGATTGTAGCTGTATGTGGGTTGGTTAGCTGTGTCTATGGCCTCCCCAAGATACACAAAGAAGGAACACCACTCAGACCCATAGTCAGTTCCATAGGCTCACCTCTACAGAATCTTGCCAAATTTCTTGCCAAACAACTTCAGCCCTACATAGAATCCATCACCTCACATGTACAAAACTTATTACACTTCATAGAAACAATAATGAAACAAAACTTACAACCCAGAGACCTACTTGTGAGCTTCAATGTCATATCCCTCTTCACCCAAGTGCCTCCTAAGGAAGCCTTGACAGCTATCCAAAACAAATACAACCCCCCTAAACACATCCTAGATCTCACCAACCACTGCCTAACCAACACATATTTCATTCACAATGGACAAGGATACAAACAGATAGAAGGAACACCTATGGGATAACCCCTCTCACCTGTCATCGCAAACATGAAACAGTTTGAAACCAACGCCTTAGATAAATTTGAACCCAAACCCAAACTCGGCTTAGATATGTAGATGACACTTTCGTAATTTGGCCACATGGGAAAGAAAAACTGGACAACTTCCTCATACATCTCAACAGCCTACACCCAAAAATACAATTCACCATGCAAATAGAAACCAACAACCAACCTTCCTTTCTGGGCATCCTAATCTACAAAACCCCATTGGTTCCCTAGGACACACCATCTACCAGAAAAAAACACACACCAACTGCTACTTAAACACACAATCCCATCACCGCCCTGCACAGATAAACTCCGTAGCTAAGACCCTCTTCTCCAGAACCAAGCACCTAGCTGACAAAGACCACCTGAAAACTGAACTACACACTCTCACAAACATATTAATTTCCAACAGATTCCAAAAAATCATGATCACCAACCTAATACAAAAAGAGACACACCATAAGAACCGAGACACTTAACGTGACAACAGCATCACCCTCCTCTCTTACATCAAAGGCACAAAGATAAAATCAGCAAAATTCTCCACAAACAATATCAAGACAGCCTTTGGCACTGGCCAAAAAAATAGTCAACATCTTAAGAAACCCCAAAGACAAAATCCAGCTAGAAAACCAAGGAGTCTATGAAGTACCATGCAAAATCTGCCCAGCCACATACATTGGACAAACTAATAGAAGAATAAATGCATGCATCACAAAAGACAAGAACGCAGTCAGAAAAGAAGAAAAACCCTCCTCCCTCTTCCAGCACCTTAAAGCAACAGGACATGAAATTGATTTTGAAAGAACCAAATTAATCTGCAAAAATGAACACTTCAACAAGCAAATAATTATGGAAGCCATCGAAATAGAGAAACACTCCGACAGCATGAACAAACAGAATGATACCTCCTGCCTACCAGACATCTGGAAACTAGCCCTAGTCAACAAATGAGTCCAAGCCACGAAAAACCAACACTGGATCCAGAACAACACAGGACGTCACCACCAATTACCCTCTCCAGAACCAAACCCAAACACATCCCACAGACAAAATGCAACCACCACACAGAAGCCAATCCACAGCGACACCATCAACTGCTGCACCCCCATTCAAACTCCACACAAACCAAACAGACACATGCCATGAACACAGGGCCAGACCACAAATTCGGAGCCAAACCAAAGCCCGAATTGTTACATCACAGCCGTCTGTTCAGGATATTACACCATAGAACTCAAAGGGCAGAGGCCCAAGATATTACAATGCAGCCAACCCCACAGGAGGTTGCAGCACAGGACTCAGGATATCACTACACTAGATCTAAGGATTTCAACACTCAACCCATTACCCAGGTCGTTGCAACACAAAAGATTAATGGGCACACAGCCAGCACCTCAGCCACATAGGATGTCACAAAACAAAATAACATCAACTCCATCAACTAATCAGGATGATACAACACAGCCAGCCAACCCACATACAGCTACAAACCCCACCCCACCTATATTTATAGAGGAACAGCAGCTCTGATCATGCTTTGCTCACACAAGCAAGAAGCCGAAAACACCAGCCTAAAGATGATGACCTTGTCAAAATGTCACCAAGATACTTTCAATCTTCAATGGAAAAAGACCCGAATACACCAAGACCTACATGTCTATATGTGTGTAAACCTATGAGAACAGGCCATAGAATTTCATTTTTTTAATGTGTGCCAGTGTGCTCAAAGTAAAAAATGACAGTAAAGGTTATTTTATCTGTCTTAACTTAAAGGCGTTTCCTGGATATTTATTTACCACTGAATTGAAAACCATCCAGAGCCATTGACTGAGATGAGTGGTTATAGAAAATAAATAAATAAATTAAAAATAAATAAATAATAAATGAGCAAATAAATAAATATATAGATAAATAAATATATAAATAAACAAACAAACAAGAAAGTAAAATATTATGACAGCAGGATGAATAAATGCAAAATGTAAAAAGCATTAATAGATAAATGAATTCTCAACACAATCAATACCAAGAGAATGAAAGAAAAAGTGTGGAAGTTACTTAGAACAGATTGAAAAAAATTATATCATGAAATTACATCATGAAAAATTACATCAGTTGTGGGTATAATTGTGCTTATGCTAATAGCAAAAACAGAATAGAACAGAATAATAGAAAGATAACATGAAAAGGGCCATGCACAAGGAAAAATGTTTATAAGAGAATGATTGCTTAAAAATTAAGAATCAGAAAAATGTATAGTGTAAGATATTTAATATAAATATATAATTGCAAATAAATTATATATTTGCAACTATATGAGAGCATGTATAACTGATTAGAAGAGACAGAAAAATATGGTTTTGATGGAAAACAAATTAAAGTTCTTTTTCCCAAAATGAATGAAAAAAACCAAACAAGGAGCTTTAGCAAAAGTTAAGGAATTAAAAATAAAAGTGATTTGGAATAAAAAAAATTAGCAGTATCTGTTAATCTTATAATACCTCCTATTTTAGAAGCACACATATTACTATTTCTAGTAAGGATCACTATAAATGACAATATTTTCCATTACGCAACAGATGCTTTTACAGAAACAAAATCCCACTGAATGTAGTTAAATTGGTTAGTTTATTTTAAAGTCCTGGTTCTCAACATTAGCAGCTAACAATCCAGCAATTTCTAATCCATTCTCAGTGATGGGCTACATTTTTGAAAATTAATACTTTCACTTATCTTGTTAGCAGTTTGTTACTCTAAGTGGGGATGGGAATTCCAAGCATTTTTATGAGTCTGTAACTAGCCTATTGAAGTTGTAGGTTTCAAATTTTTTTACTACTGGTTCTGTATGTGTAACTTGGTGGGCATGGAATGGCTTGGTGGACATGGCAGGGGAAGAATACTGTAAAATCTCCATTCCCTCCCCACTCCAGGGGAAGGTTACTGCAAAATCCCCATTCCCTCCTGATCAGCTGGGACTCAGGAGGCAGAGAATAGATGGGGGCAGTGTCAGTCTGAGGTGGTGTTTACTAGTTATTTGAACTACTCAAAATTTACGCTACCAGTTTTCCAGAGCTGGCCAGAATCTGCTGAAACCTACCTCTGGCCTATTGCCTTACTACTCTAAAAGTGGTTTAATATGTATTATTGGGATTTGTATAAAATCCTTTTAAAATTCTGCTTCATAACCATGTAAGGAAATAGCATGATGGATATTATTCATGCAGTGAATGTGTATACATAAACTCCTTATGCTAAGGTTATGGTATACAAAAGTATACATTTAGTAGAAGAGGAAACCACTTGGATGAAAAGTTTTCTGCTTCACTGTTTTACTAACAGTGAACTTTTGTTGGTACCTGTATCAGGACAAAACAAACCTTGTATCTGAAGCCACAGATCAATTAAAACATTCTAGCAAAATAAGTACAATAAAACCAAATTATGACACCATATAGAGATATGTAACTGGGGAAAAAAAGTTTTGGTTTTTTTTTTCTCTTCAGACACAGGACAGG
This sequence comes from Calamaria suluensis, assembly GCA_032468135.1. NCBI lineage: Eukaryota > Metazoa > Chordata > Lepidosauria > Squamata > Calamariidae > Calamaria > Calamaria suluensis. Next base: position 390,376 of record JANHFP010009058.1, read on the forward strand.
AAAATTATGGGGAAAAAAGAGAGAGGATGCAAGCTCAATTTTCATTTTCATGCCATATCCAGTGTCCCAGTTCAAGGTCACTAACCGAGCAGCAGTTTGATTAGATAAACAATTTCATCACTCACTACAGTAGACTATCTGATATATTTAATCTTATAAACCAAATGTGTTTGCTAAGAATCAATGCAGAACCAGCTTTATGAGTTGTTTATACTTAAGTTTTGTCTAAAAATCCAAGAGGCTGGATAAAATAGAAACCTGGATAGTCCTGCCTTTCTTGACTTGGAGTCTTCCAAAAGTTTTGGGTTACAAATTCTTCAATCTATTTTACTAGTTTTGTAGGACACCCAGTTGTTAAAGAGGATGCTAATTTCCTGAATCTTGAAAGAGTTGCAGAAAGCAATTGGGATGGGGTAGCCCTTACAAAATTGATGCATAAACATTGGTGCCCTCTATTTTTTTTTCCAGACCAGCATCGCACAATGCTTGCTGCCTTCTTCTGTGCATAAACCAGGGAATATACTAAGGCTTTGATATATCAAGAACGAAGGTTGGCAAGGGAGCACTAAGACAATGAAAATAGTTGCAATAATTATTTGAGAGTCAGACAAATTCTGTCTAATCAACACGACAACTTATTATCAAAAAGAATCTATTTCTTTGTCAAATCTGTCAGAGACATTCTGAATATATTATCATATTAATGTCATGATGGGACTCCTCCGGTCCTCTGAGTTTTGTTTGTTGAAGAGCTTCCTGGGGCGTTTGGAGGAACAAAGAGCGCTCTTTGGAACATGAGGCATTCAGCGCCAGAGTACAGATGGGCCCCAGCTCTTTGTTCCTCTCTGCCTGGGAGGCTGTTATGGGAAGCAGCCAACCTGCAGTCTGTCACAGTGAACATTGTTCAGTCATTGTGTACTTTTAATTGTTACTATGTACATGGAATCCAAAAGGCCGCTCTGGATATATAGTACAAGCACATGGAGGCCTTTGCCAGACCAAACAGCTGTCCTGTGATGTTCCCACATTCAGTGCCTGTCACCTTTTGCTCACTCAGTAAGCTCTTTCTGACACATGGCAATTCAAGCCAAAGATTTATTTACTAAACAGTCAATAAGAGAATCTTAAAAATGCCCAAGGTTTCATTCTTTTACTCTTTCCCAAACAGGGATTATTTCTGCACCAGTGATACTACAGCTTTTATAAATTTAAAAAATCCTGCAGGAAAACCCAAGAAACCCAGCTTTAGAAGAGGAAACTGCTGTTACATGTTGTTATATATTAATTTCTTTACACACAGGCACATACTACTAATTTAAGCAATTTCAACATACCAAAAATTTGGAATGGCAACTTAGCAAGTCTTCATATAGGTATACTTCATACAACAGAATTGTTATGCTTGGAAGTTATTAAAAAAAGTCCTCCTAATGCCAAACAGTTATAGAAATGCGTGCTTCAAAGACACATTGTTAATCGTGACCAGTCTCCCACACCAGGAGGGGACCTGGTATATTCAAAAGTCATCAATAATGAGAACCCACAGGGCAAGAAATGACTTTGCATGAATTAGCCAAGCCAAAACAATGCCCTCAAATCCTTTAGAAGGAACCCTTGATAGAAAAGAAAATGCTGTTGGCAAACATATATACAATGTTAGTTAACAGGGAAGATTTTCTGATGAGAGCTACCTCTGTAATAAGAGCTACTTCTGTAATAATAGACAAAGAGGTATATAGATGCTAGGATAGATTCCACAAATATATGCCACACTATCTGGATTAGAAATGTTAACAGAAGTAAGCAAAAAGTCAAGATGGAAGTTGTGTCTGTGTAGGTTCATTGCGTGCATAATAGATATAAAAAGAGCTTGGCTTCAGTCATGAGTTGTAATTGCCACTTTGACTTTTTAAACCCCTTTCCCCTATGGCAACCTCTGGCTTGGCTATGTTGGTTGGAGAAACTGAAAGCATATTTTTTAAAATTTTGTGTTGAAGGAAACTCATGTATACATAAGAAAAGAAACAAATAGATTACTCAACAAATCAACTCAGTGTTTTCACTGAAGGCACAAATTGGACAATGATGATTTTGCTTCTTGGACCCTTTTTGGGGTGTGTTATAGATTTTTGGCTGCTAATCATGAAAATAACCTGTGATTTAACTTATCACATACTGTTTTGTAAAAAATATTCTTATTCTTATTGGCCTAAGATAAAAGTTGGACTGATGAATTTTTTTCTGAAAGCAACGAACAAAGAAGGTTAAAGTTTTTGTTATTTGAAGTGGATACCTTCAAGAATAATTGAGACCAAGACTAAGGAAGACATTTTTATTGGCCCACAGAACAGATACATCATCAATGACATATGATTCAAAAATCTATTAGTGGCACCAGAGAAAATCACCTGGAAAGCATTCAATGAAGTTGTTGAGAATTTTCTTGGAAACTACAGAGTACCAAACTACATTCAGTAGTTGACAAACTTTATACAGCATAGAGGACCATGAAGTGCAACATGTCACTAAAGATTAATTTTCTGCATACAGGCTTGGATTTCTTTCCCCAAAATCTAGGTGCCATCGGTGATGAACATGGTGAAAATTTTCACTGGGAAATTTACCCAATGATATCAGTGCAACTGGATTCTATCAATCTGACTAATGCAGCAAGATGAATCAGACACTGAGTACAAACCAAAATCAGCAGCAAAACACTTCTTTTTGAATTTATGCAGCATCTTGGCAACATTATATGGTTAAATATTTTATAGTCATAAAATTAATTTCATATTTCTCAATATCCCTACATTAGGCAATCATTATGGAATTACACTGGTGTTCAGTTTGAAGGGCTCTATTATAATAACAAAAAATGTTCAGGAAGCAAAACCTTTGAAAAGAAATATTGTGTAGTTTAACCAAGTTGAAATAATACTTCTTTTGACATATTATCCAATATCTTGCTTTTCTACTGAAGAAACTGGTTAGGAACAGATCATTCTGGAAGAAATTTATGTGGTTAGTAAAAATTGACATCAACTTCATGATACCCAATCCATTACTCAATATCGTAAAGAAATTTGGATTTAAATTTCTGTATTACTCTGGGGTCAATAGGAAATCATAGTCTAGTTGCCATCTTTAAATTAAAGTCTACTCCCATAATTATTATAATAAAATTTGGAAAACATTTAATTAAAACAGGGAAGTTTTAGCAGATAGAGTAGCATATAGAATTCTCAATTTTCCCAGGCATTAAATTTGGGAAGATTTCAGAATGATGTTCTGAAATGATGTTCTGAAAACTTGTAGAAAAGAAAGAATATAAGCCTAATGAAAAAAGAAGAAAAATGTATAAGTGGGTGAGTAAAGCTTTATTGTTCGAATAATAAAAGTTACTATAAAAGTTTATGCCTAAAATCTGAATGAATTTTTAATTTGTAACATGCAGTTCCTGACAAATACCATTGCACCCATTTTCTTGTTACTATTTTAAAACAAGATCTAAAGAGAAATTATATTATAAATGAGGTTTTCGGTTGGCAGGAATCTATTGTGCAAAAGTGAATTCTACTTATTAACAATATCCAGCACTGAAACATATATCTCAACACAGCAGGCATTAATAAATCATGAATATTAATGTAATCCAAATAAATATGATTGCTCAACTCCAGTTTAAATTAACATGGACAATATTGAAATATGGCTTTTGAAAACACATTCTTGGATAGCACTGCATATAATAGCCAGATTTAGATCAGCATTCTTTGCCTTTTCCTCCCTGATTACCTAGAGAGAATATTACAAACTGTATTAAACTAGCAAGAGGTGTATTTTATTTGACTGGCAAGAAAAACAAGGCTGGAAATTGGAGTTGTTTCAAGAAAAGCCAGGGCTTCAGTATCCTTGCACATCCTCCTGATTCAGCAGCAATAATCTTTAATGGTACTATTTAATTTCAACCTCAGTTTAAGGAATTTGAAAATGGGACTTTCAATTAGATACCAGTCAAATATAGATGCTGAAGATCTACAAAGTATTTTCTCATATACACTTGATTTGAGGAAATAAAAAAGATGCTTGAACTTATCCACACTTACTTACTTACTTACTTACTTACTTACTTACTTACTTACTTACTTACTTACTTACTTACTTACTTACTTATCTACCTACCTACCTACCTATTTATTTATTTATTTATTGAGCATATATAACATAACAGGTAAAAGTATAAACATAATTTGAATACATGAAAGGAGCAAGAGTAAAAAGGCATATTAGGACAGGGATGGTAGGCACTCTGGTGCTCTTATGCACGCCCCTTACAGACCTCTTAGGAATGGGGTGACATTTAGAGTAGACAGTTTAAGGTTAAAGTTTTGGGGATTTTGGGATGAGACCACAGTGTCAGGTAGTGCATTCCAGGTATTGACCACTCTGTTAGTTATGACTCTGAAGTCATATTTTCTGCAATTGAGTTTGGAGCAGTTCACTTTAAGTTTGCATCTATTGTGTGCTCTTGTATTGTTGTGGTTGAAGGTGAAAAGTCGGCGTAGTTCTAAATTGTCTAAGGCCATAATTTCAAGTCTGGTGGCATAAGGTATTTTATTGTGGGTAGAGGAATGGAGGACTTGAGCAGAGCTATTATAAAAGGGGAACAGTTGAAGGAGAAGAAATAAAGTCGACCTGGATTTTGCAAAAAAAAAAAAAGTAATTGATTTAATGCATTTACTTATTACCCTTTGGGGTAATAAAATTATAATTCAGTGAAAACTTCAGGAAGGGCTCTTGGGCTCTACCACTAAGTCTTAGTTTAAGCTGAATCATTGGAATAAAAGATACAGATGAAAGGTGTACTTTTAACGTGCCCTTAGATTAAGCAGGCAGACAAGTTGCTTTTCATGAAATTATTGACCAAATCCTTACAAGTATCTTAGCAAATCTCAGCATTAGATACCCCAAATCTTTACAGGTATCTTAGCACCCAAGTAAGGATAAAATGACAACGTTAGAGAAAAGCTTAACCACAGCCTTCATTACTGCCAGCAAACTGAATCAAAGAAGCCCTGTTCTCTAAATGAAGGTTTCCCTCGCACATATGTTTCCGACTCTAGGGGGCGGTGCTCATCTCCGTTTCAAAGGCGAAGAGCCAACGCTGTCTGAAGATGTCTCCATGGTCATGTGGCCAGCATGACTCAATGCCAAAGGCGCACGGAACGCAGTTACCTTTCCACCAAAGTGGTCCCTGTTTTTTCTACTTGCATTTTTTACGTGCTTTCGAAACTGCTAGGTTGGCAGAAGCTGTGACAAGTAACGGGAGCTCACCCTGTTACACGGCACTAGGGATTCGAACCGCTGAACTGCCGACCTTCCGATAGACAAGCTCAGCTGCCTTACCTGCTGTGTCCACCTCTCTAAATGAAAGGCAACCCCAAATGTTAGTTGTGGAAGGAAAGAAATGTCCCATGTATAGAAAGGAAACAACTTGTTGGTTTCTGTCCTTAACAAGCAACCGAGAAGCTGGTAGAAGCATACTTGGAATATTGCATCCACGAATATAAAAAAAGATGTTGAAACTCTAGAAAGAATACAGAAAAGGGACCGAAGGCTAAAATACTTAAAGAACAGTTGCAGGATTTGAGTTTACTTTAGTGAAAAGAAGGACTAAGGAAGACATGAGAGCAGTCTTCCAATATCTCAGGGGCTGCCCCAAAGAAGAGGGAGTCAAGCTATTCTCCAAAGCCTCTGAGGGCAGGACAAGAAGCAATGGGTGGAAACTAAACAGGGAGAGATGCAGCCTAAAACTAAGGAGAAATTTCCTCATTATCTAATGCAATGTCTTGCCTCCAGAAGATGTCGGTGTTCCATCCCTGGAGATTTTCAAGAAGAGATTGGGTAGCCATTTGTCTGAAGTGGTATACGGCAGTGATGGCGAACCTTATTGCTGTCATGTACCAAAAATATGGGAAGCATGGCGGGGTCAGGTGCATGTGTGCCCACACCCAAAATTCAATGCTCCCACCCCCGCTTGCACATACGACCACCCTGTGCTTTCCCCTTTCGGCATGCGACAGCAAAAAGGTTACCAGAGAGATTTTGGGAGCCTGGGGAGGGCAAAAACAGCCTTCCCCACACCCCCGGAGGCCCTCCAGAGCTGAGAAATCAGGGGTGAAATCTAAAAATTGTTGCCACCGGTTCTGTGGGCATATCTTGGGCGTAACTTGGTGGGCATGGCCAAGTTGACGTCATGCATGTCACTCACTCACGTCATTCTGCCCAAGCTAATTTCGGAGCATTCTCTTGCCCCACTCTCCAGCCTGGATGGCTGCGCATTCCCCCCCCCCCACGAATCCTCCCCCCTGGTTTCTGCAAAGGCAGACCTCCCCTGCAGGGCGATATAAAGAGGGGAGGGGAAGGCTGCAGAAAAAGGCAGCACAGAAGGCAGGCAAGCATGGCAGGGCTGCAGATTGGTTTGGGGGTATGGCCAGCCAGTGATCGCTACCGGTTCTGCAAACCAGCCCCAATCTCCGCTACCGGTTCTACCAAACTGGTCTGAACTGGTAACATTTCACCCCTGCCAGAAATGGCCCATTTCCTGAGTTTCGGTGGCTCAAAAACTAGCTGCTCGGTGCACCCATGTTTGGTGCAGCTGAGCTAGGGCAATACTCATGTGCTCACAGATAAGGCTCCTAATGCCACCTGTGGCATGTATGTGATAGGTTTGCCATCACAGCTATAGGGTTTCCTTCTTGAGCAGGGAATTGGACTAGAAGACCTCCAAAGTCCATTCCAATACTGTCATTGTTATTCTCCACTAAAGCTTATGAACAGAATTTAACTGATTGTCCCAGGTAACTAAATCTTGGATCCATCCAATTTGGTGAATTTCTCCTGGGCAACAAAATGATACTGATGTCCAAAATATAATGTATCTCACTGCCTTCATTTTTTTTTAAAAAAAGTTTTGTCTAACTATTTATAACTTCCGAAGATGTGTGAAGCTTCCATTTGGTTTAAAGTGTCAAAGTTGAGCTTGGTTTTGTAATCAAGGCTGGAAGAACATAAATTGTTCTTCTTAAAAATGTAGACTAAAAAACAAACAAACCCACATTGTTGAATTTATCCATCTGGCTCAAAGATTTGGATTGCTGCATTCTTAAAAATCAGCCCCATACCTGTGATGCAGAATTGATATTGCCCTCCTGTGTTTTCCCAGCAAGTTCTACATCTTTTAGCAGTTTCATGTTGAGTGTGCTGAATATCATATTTTTCCCCCAATTTTCAGGTAATGGCACCCATAGAATTTGGCATGGATGGCAGTTTTTTTTCTCCACACTCATAACTTGATAAAGGTCTTAGCTGTATTTCCATGTTACCGTGGAAATAGTTTGAAATTAGGAATAACAGACTGATCACTTTAGTGTGTCTTTGTAGTCAGACCAATGTGCAAACCTGAAAATTATTTCTCATTTGAAATTACACTTTTTCCCCCCGAATATAGTGCCATTTTAAATTTATAAGTTCAAACACACACACACACAGAGTTCATTACCCTTGTTGTTGCTGTTGTTAGTTATGAAGTCATGTCTGACCCATCGTGACCCCATGGACAACATTCCTCCATGCCTTCCTGTCCTCCACCGTCCTCTGGAGTCCACCCAAGCTCACGCCTACTGCTTCAGTGACTCCATCCAGCCACCTCGTTCT
>JANHFP010009058.1:411860-423049 GCA_032468135.1 Calamaria suluensis
TGGATATAAAATTGAATACAAATAAAGAAAAACATTAGGACAGGAACAGTAGGCACGCTGGTGCTCTTATGCACGCCCCTTACAGATTAGATTGCAGGATCCAATCTAAGTTGGTCACTGGGACCAGAGGTTTCATTTTCTGAACTTTTGGTCTCATGCTGGAGTCCATTCTCAGGGAACTTGTCGCTAGCAGAATGTGTCAGAGCACATATCAAGGTTCCTTGTATAAAAACAAGACTGAAGTCAGGGACTTGAGGAAAAGGGCCCTTTGGGTTAGCAGTTTAAGGCACAGGTTAGAAACAGAGAAGCCATGAGTTCTACTCCTATCTTGGGCAGAAATAGAGTTGTTATGCTTTCTCAGCTCTAGGTAGAAGATAACAACAAACCACTTCTAAAAATTTTGCCAAGAAAACTCTGGACATAGATAATTGCAACATAGTTTGCAACTTTAAAATATGCATAACATTTATATCTTAGAGAAACAAGCACATTTTCCTATTGAAAAATTCAAATGATATACAGGCTAAGAAATATACTTACAAAAATGTATAATCAGGTCATGGACATATATGAAACACACATGCAAATTATAGAGGGATTTATAGGTTGACTCGGATTTGATTTGGATAGATGATTTGATTATTTGACCCAAATCAGAAAATAGATTTAACCAGTTTAATCCTTCAGTCTGAGCTTTTGAACTGATTACAAAAAGGAAGCATTTTCTTTGATTATCTGGTTTATAAATCCTATATGAAATTTTGGGGAAAGAATTTAGTTTACAAAGAATTGTCCTGCAATTTTACCTCCTAGCTATCGGCCTGATTAGTTCAAACAGAAATTTGCCCAAAATTTGCCCAAAATCAAAATTTGCCCAAAATCAACCAACTAGAAAATTTTGGTGCTACCTAAAGGAAAAATAAATAGGCAAAATAGGCAGGCAGGTAAAATAGGTATGTATGTAAATAGGTAGATAAGTAGATAGAAAGTTCAGACAGACAGACAGATGTTAAACAAAAAACCAATTCCTTAACTATTTTTTATAAACAGCAATTCCACAAGTATAAACTATTGCTCTTTCCACTTGAACTTTTCTATAATCTACTAGGACAGCTTTGAGATGTTGTCATGAGGAACCACTAGAGACCATTTGCCAAAATTATTGTCTTCTCTGTTCCACTCATGGAAAGTTGCAATGAATTGAAAAACCTTTAAGGATTTCATTAGTGAATGTGAACAATAAATATTTCTTAAAATTGCAAATTAAGAAGAGTTTATGATGTATACTTTTAAAAGGATCTATTTTATACTGATATCATAATTTGTTTGGTTAATAAGTAGGTTTTCCAATCTTTGAGACAAGTTATTCTAAACATCTTAAAATAATACAACCTCTAGATGTTCCATTAGATGGCAAGAGTTGTTGGGACCTAATGAGGTGGAATGGGAAAGTATCCTGGGAATAATTTGAATAATAATGGGAAACAGAAAGAAAAGAAGAAGCCCTGCTTTCAGTTGCTTTTCTGCTTTACACTGCCCGCACATGAAACTGCTCTGTAAAGGAAAGGAGAACTAATTTGACTCAAGGTTTTAAATGGAAATATATAGTATAAAATCTCATCATTCTTTTCTCCAAGTCGCTTTTCAGTAAATGTGATAGCAAGGGTGAGATAATCCTCCTACCCAATCATGTTGAAAGGAATATATCAAGAATAATTTTCATTCCCACCAATAAATGCAGTAGGATAAACTACATTCCAATTTCTTTACAGAATAAAATGTTTAAGAATGGAAATGCTACTGCTGATTGTGCCTTCCGCTCACATTTCAAAGTTACTTTTTCCCATTTTAAAATATCAATGCAATAATTGTTAGAATTCTACATATCTAATGGGTGCCACCCACCATCAGAATGAGGTCAAGTTTCATCAATATGCATCAGGCTAAGTAGCTATATATTTTCACCCTAGCCTAGACCCACAGTGATTCTATCAATGTTTCTTCCCAGTACCTGGAAGCTGTGAGATCAAGAGCAAAACCAAGCGGTTGTGGACTTGGGAGTTCCCTGTATTTGGGGATGCAATATGTTTGGCTTTGTATAGAAGAGAACTGGTACACAATTTGGGAGTCCTTTTGGGCTCTCAGCCCATGCCACCTAAGAAAAACAGTGAAAGCAATAACACCTCTGTCTTAGTCCTTTCCTTAACCCCTCTCCCTCATTTCCTTTTCCCTAGCCAGTCTATTTTCTGTGTTGATTAGTTCAGCTTATACTATTTGCATGTCCTAATAAGAACATGATGGCAGAGACATGTTTTTGATCAGTCATTTGAGTGTTTACCTTGCAGGTGTGTTGACTGCACATCAACTGGCCTTCTGAATCCAACAGCATCTGAATTCTTTGCAGTAAAATGGAAGGTGCCAATTTCTAGTTCAATAAGGAGGGAAGAGCAAAAGCCCAAATGAAATGAAATAAATTATAAAAAGGAACGGTGAGAGTGTATTGGGCAGGGTGGTGGGGGTTGGAGGCAGATGGAGGAGGCATAACTGTGGCATTCAGGCCTGTCATTGCAACAGTAGCTGCCCCTGTCCGTGTCTAATGTAAAGGTTATGGAATATCATAATCCCTTCTCTGAGCTCCTTTACAGCAGCAATGATGACTAAATTTCTTGTGTCTTATCACACTGTCACAGGCTCCATCCAGAAGTAGGAGCTGTGAAGAAAACACAGCATGGAAACCAAAGAGCAGATGATTAGATTAACTTGTATTGGGTTTTTTTTAATTTAAAAAAAAGGAAAGCAGAGCTCAATCTGACTGGAACAGGCTGGATTCTGGGGCATCTGGAGATTTAAGACATCCACAGTTATTTTTCCTCTCACTTTCTTTCCTCCTCCCTCTTATCCTCCTCACCATTTATTTATTTTAAACGTATAGTGTTAGAGATATTATATCTCCCTGATGAGTCAACTTACAGAGATCTCCTTTAGACATTTAAATTATCTCACTGGGAGGTGGGGCTCAGAGTTAGCACTTCAAGCCTCACAAGGAGGGTATCGGGTGGGCAGAAGGATTTCAAGAGGCCTTTAAAAACATCAGAGCTTTGATGAAAAGTATAAGTTCTCTTGGTATTCAGTAGCATCGTCTTTGCCCCCATGTAGAATCTGCCACAGTACTAGATAAAGAAATCTCTGCAGAATATATCTGCTATCTCCAGGCATCTGAATAGTGTCTGTGCATTGATTGCCAAAGAAATATATGACAGTCTAAGTTCAGTTAGAGGAGAGCAAGGAAATAATCTCCCTAGGGCACCCAATGCAAATTAAGTCATTCATTGATAAGGGGGAAAAAATCATTCCACTAATATAACTTGGCTCCAATCCAGTACAGCCATATCTGGATAACCTGTTAAAAATACCAACTCCCACCAAGCAAATGTTAGGTGGCTAAATTAGAGGAGGGCACTGAATGGAGCTGTATCCACGTCACTCTTAAACAGTGGGTGGTTAGTCTTTTTATGATATTTTTCCCCTTAAAGGTGACTGTACACACACTTTATCTGCACAGGCATCACGAGTGTATGTTCCACTATTTAATGGTAATAGAAGAATGCATAGTACTGGATTGTGATGAATAGACTACATGGAATATAAATAATGTTCAGCAGTTATATAAGATCCAATATCAAAGCAAACAAGGGATACCCCACTCAACATGTGAGATACCCATGTGGCAAATGTTAAAACAGTCTTCAAAATGACTCTGTTTTGTTCCTGTGGAAAAGTAGAAAATGTGATGAATTTTGGGTACCTGCAGAAATTGAGTTCAGTTCTAGCAACCCAAGCCTTTTTCATGGAAAGATAATGCTCAAAACAGAATCCCAGTATTTTACACTCATAACTGAATATTACACTATATCTATGAATATTCATGTATTTAAATAATGTTTGCAATGGAACCTCCCAAGAGAGCTTATATTACATAGTAGGTGGAAAGCCACATTCTGCATAAATGAGAATTGTGTTATTTAAAGCTATACAAAGTTAGCTTTAACTTCCATGGTTGACTTTTTTCAGTTAGTCACAGTTCTCTTTCCAGACAGTTAAGCTTGTTTCATCCCCATTTTGCATGTTTTCATGCTCTTTTTGCAGGGTAAAATCACTTCTCAGGCTTTTTGAGATGAATGTCATTTATACAAAAGTTAGAAATATTGCTTCTAAAAGATAAATTTGTTGCCCTGTTAAAGTAGTATAAATGGAAACAAAGTTAGCTATATAGCTTCAGAAGTAAGAAAGAGAAAGAAGTCTTCATAGACATCTGATAAAAAGATCATACACATTTATGGCAAATAGCAAGGTATGGTTTGTTATTTTATATATCAAATATCCTTATTAGTCATAAATATGCATGATCTGTTAATTATTGATCAAGATATAGAACTTTTAACTGGATACTTTTTGTTTTATAACATGTTTATTTTCTTTTATCAACAAAAATAAAATGTAAAAGAGAAAACAGAAAAATGAACATTCAACACTAATAATGAAGAGAAAAAAAATCAATGTGTACAGAAAAAGAAAAAAACGAAACAGATTTAACATTAAGCATAAAAAGTCCCCCACAGCCGGATATTGAAAAATAAATAAATAAAAATACTCTTTGAGTTTTTAATGGTATTGGTCTGTATGCTGTACGTTCTGATCTGATGAAGATATGAGGCGCTTCACAAATTCCTTGCCTAATTAATTAATGTTGGGCAGCTTGGGAGCAGGTATAATTTTATGCACTGTTCATAGTCACAAGTTGCCCTAATTTAGTGGGCAATATGTTTATGAAGCATTTCAAATTTTTTTCCTATTCTTAAAGTATCACTTTGGCAAAGCAAATTATTCTGGTTAGTGGTGCTTCTTTTTTCTCATTATCTTTCTTTTTGGCTGCTTATGCCAATCAAATGTCCATCCTAAACCTGCCCCAAACCTCAAGACACTTACTGATTCAGACAGACAGAGCCTGGCCTCCTTGTTCAGGACACATTGTTGATCTTTCTCAGCCATGTATTCACCAGCCTCAGGCAGAGGCCTCTTATTTAAATTGCCAAAGTAGTTTCTGATTAGGAATAAGGAGAGGTTTAAAAAAATCCTTTGTAGATATCTGGCTTTTGGTGGCAGTTGGTGGCAAAAGACATATCCCTGAACTGTAAAAAATTAATTGCCTAAAGCAAATGCTGTGAACTGAGAATGCAAAAAAAAATAAAAAATGGCATGCAACTCTTTTAAAGTTAACTTCTAGAATAAGAACCAATACTTTTTAGTTGTTTTGTTTTAATTAAAGGATGGGGATATACTTTAAAATGGCGCAGTAGCCTCTTGTCCCCATTTTGTGACAATTTGCAGAAGATAAGGTGAAACCAAAAGATTGAGAAAAGGAAACCAGTTTATTTAGAAAATCATAGAGGGTAGAGTAATGTATTTATTTAATTAAATAATTGAGGGATCAAGTCTGGAGGTCCATCTTTTTATTATATTCAAAATGTCCTGTATAAGCTGTCAGAGGGATTAGGGGCTCCCTGTTGGGGATGGGTTTATGGATTCCTGCAATTAGCAGAATAATTGAACTAGATAATCTTTAACCCCCTTTCCAATTCATACATGTTATGTATTCCTTCAGTGAGAAGGCATACTCAATGCATCCAGCACTTAACAAAGATAGGCTTATTGTTCCAAAACAAATTTAAAAAATGCAAGTCATATTATTTTGGTGAAACAAATAATGTTATTTTTGCTTAATTCTAATTCCAGAAAAATAAATTCAAATCCAAGGAGCAATTACATTAAGGCAATGTCAGATACAGAAAGAAAAATAAGAATTAAAAAACAGTTCTAGAAATTGCTTGTTTTTTGGAAAATGTTGAAATCTCAGCAAATGCATGAAATGGATGATTGCTTAAGTGTCGTTAGGTAAAATTTCAGGTAAAGAAATTACAGAACCAGAACAATTGCTATAAAAGAACCTCCTCTCTCTTCCCCTCCCCCTCTCTCCAGTTATCTTACTGTATTTGCTAATGTACTATCAAATAATAGGTAATATATAATTACCTGAAATTATAATGGCAGAAAGTTATCTTTTGTTTATTTTATAAATCCCAAACACTTTTATTTTTTAAAGATTAAGTTACTTAGGATTGTATTCAGAATCCCTTAACAATTTTAATTATTATCATTATTGCATCAGCTAAATGAACCTTCCATATTCAGAGAAAGTTCCTTCTGAATATGAAATATCATGGTCAAGCAATTTCTTCCCCAGAGTAGAATATGGCTCTTGTCAAAATTAAGATGATGGATTCATAATGTACTGAATTTTGGAATATCAGTTTTTTTCCTTTTTTAATGCATAATATTATTTTTTTCTAATAAAATGGAAAGGTAGCGAATAATGATCATTACCTCTTCCCTATCAAGCAGCAGCAATATATTTGTGGCTGTCACACAAGGAAGGAACAGACACAGCCCCTTGGTGAAATGTACTCTCTCAGCAAAAATAGAGGCAAATCAATAAGTTAATGGCATGAATCAATGAGAAAGATTTGGGTGAGATCTTAATTAAAGGAAGAACAGGTGATACAAATTATGTTTCCAATGTATTGATATAACAAAGGCAAAAGGTTGCATGAGGATCAATTTTTTCAACATTTGATTTTATTTTGACTAGACGCTGAATCCTATGTATATGTTTACACAAGTCAAGACACACAGAGAATTATCATTAACTCCAGAAATTATAGTAGAACAAGAAGGCATGAAGAATAAGGAATTCACTCTATCTCATCACTTGTGATGGAACACCTAACAAGATCATAGAGGAAGAAGCAAGACCATTAAGAGAGGGAACAGGCCCATTACAGTAGATATTATTGAATTATTGGGAAGGATTGGGGAGCATGAGAAAGGGACTCCTCCATAATTACACTTAGTATAAGGTAGACAGGGAGATTACTTTGATAACATTTCCATGTTCTGTTCAATTCCGTTCTGTGGCCAATACAATTCTTTGCAGAATTCTAATTGGTTCTTGTTTTCTGAGTTTCTAGCTTCTCACAAGCTAGCATTTTACTTTGCTTAGAGGCTTGAAATGAGAAGATTTGCCTTGGCACTTTTCAGAAAGTACTAGAAGTGGCTCATTCTGCCTAATAAAGTATTAAGTGCTTAATCTCCCTCAATTGACAATGTTGAACCTGATGTTTACATATATCAAACGGATGTATAAATACAGAGGGTGGAAAAGACCAAGTGAGACTTAGTATAGATTTTTAGTCAGAGGCCTCCAGCAGCAAGTAGTAAGAACTTTGGGGGGAAATGTTCATGCAATTACTAATGAAGAAATCCAGAGTAAATTAAGATAAAGTTTTCTTGTGCTGAAGCCAGAGGAAGCATTAACTGCATCTAGGTTATTACATCTGTGCCCATATTCAGTTGGAGATTTAATTAAATCTACAGATCAACATTCTGAATTGAATTATTGAATCGTTTTGGAGCATTGGAATGCCTCAAAATAGATTTGACAATTTGATGGGCTTTTGCACCATGGACAAATCCTGCTCCCCCCCAAATCAAGTCAACTTGAATTGATTCAGTTCAGAAATCTTAAATCCATGCAGTTGTCTTTAACAAATTGGACCAAGTTTGATTTGCACACCCCTGAGGTTTATTTTTAAAAGCTTTTAAAAGTTGCTCAAAATTGTAAATATGAGTCTTGCAAGTTTAAGTGTAATTGTCTTTGGGCATTGTACAAACTGATGTGTACTCATTTTCAGATGAAGGAATAAATAGCATGCCTGTATTGAGTGTAATTGATGATCTTTTGCAACATTTCTAACCAGGGAGAATCTATATGTGAGTTGAATACCAGAGTTCTGGATAGTATGGAAGAACATTTCTATGGATAGAAAAGTCTCCTTATTATAGATTACCACTCTCTTTACATCGAAGGTACCACAAATAACTAGGCTACCAACTGTGTCCCACTCATAAAAATAAGCACAGATCCTGAAAATCAAATATTTGATTTATTTACGTGTGTTGCGGTAGTTTAGGAGAACTGTAAACTTATGCTGAGGAAAGAGTCCTTCCTAGTCTGTCTTTCCTCTAGGAATGGTCTTTCTTTCCTTTGGTTTAAGGGGGAGGGACAGACACTTGAATCTAGACTCTGTCTAGCTACTATACATCCAAAGGAAGCTTCCTATTGGAAGAAGAAGGCTGGAAAGCAGATTTGGCTTTTTTTTTTAGTGGAATACAAAATAACTACAAATTACTTCTAGCAGGCTCAGTAGAATTATTTAAACACTGTTCTGGATCCAAGTCAAATGTCTTTAGGACTTCAGCAGTCATGACACTAATCCTTATCCTCAATTCTTCACTGCTTGCCTAAAATAACCCTCAAAGGATGTTAGTGAAGGATAGAAAAAGCAGGAACAAATGTTGTACACATAAAGAGAAAAGGAAGAAGGGACCAAATAAGACACTGTTGGGAAGTAAGTCATTCCATATTCTCCTTACAAAATACAATTATGGCTGCAATTATGTACATTTTTACATGCATCCCTGCATTCTCACTACAAACTGACTGTTTCAGTTGTTTCATAGCTCTGAGAACTGCCTGAAACTTTATCAATACTGTTCTGCAGTTTATATCTCCTCTCTGAAGCTGTTACTAGTCTGATATGCAGAATATTAATTGGAAGAGTTCCTATTCATTCCAGTTCCTAAAATGTTGATTTAAGTGCTGTTTGCAAAAAAAAAAATAATGACTATAATAACAAATTTCACTCATTCATGTAGTAAAGAATGAAAGCAGGGTGGGAGAGGAACAGAATGTAGTTTGAATATAGAAAATGTCTTAGCATAGGAACCAAGCGGCAAAAACTTCAGGAATTGCAGTAGATACACTATAGTTTTCTGTAGTTCTCTATCTTTTAATTAACTTTTAGTTCAGTAATCAGGCAGCAACAGGCTCCTGATATTATCCTGATAATAATTATGACAATAATTATCATATTGTTGGATTATATTTTCCATCTTTCCTACCTGTTGGCCATGTTAAGCCTGAAATGTGTCCCATATTTGTTTTAGTTGTACAACATTTACTATAATGAATAGCTACTGTCAAAACATTATTTTTCCAACTGTTTAACATCACCACCTCTTATTCAAAATATTACTAAAGAGTCATTTTTCTCCTTCTGTTCAATCATACCTAATTCTGCATGTTCCTGCAGTTTTCTTAGCAAGGTTTCTTAGAAGTGGTTTGCCATTGGCTCCTTTCTACACCTGTGAGGAAGGAGCTCAAGGTCACCCATTTAACTGTATGCTTAAGGCGGAACTAGGACTTACTGTCTTCCAGTTCTAGCCTGATGGCTAAACCTCCACACCAAACTGGCTCTTTTTAATAATTATGGCTAAAAGCTAGTAGTAAACAAACAAACAAACAAACAAACCTACAGTCATCTTCCTTAGACATGTTTCTTTTTGAAAGTTGTGTTGATTTTGGTATGCAGAATGTGAGTGGTATTCTTGATGTTCCTGAAATGCCCCCAATTTCATTGGATAGCCTATAGGTTTAGTAGGATGGGGAGGAAAATGAATAACATCTATTTCTAAACTAGTCATTGTTCTAAATTCTTTCTATTTGTCCAACACTAGTAATCTTTTCTGTAAATTTAACTTGATTTTGATTTCATTTTAAACTAATCTAAATATTCAACAATTACAACAAATAAAAAAGGGGAAAAATAAACACACCGAAAACTCAGATCAGAAACCTGATGTTTGGTATATCAACCATTTGTCAAAATAAATAAATCAACCCACCACCCAAATTTTCATCAGTAACATATAAAAACTAGTTCCCTTCCTTCCAAACGTGAGCAATGAGGATTCAATTTCTTTATGATCACCTCTAGTTACTGAACAGATCTGCTTGATAAATGTTATGTTTAGATGATATTGCCCCGACTATATTACTCTAATAAATCATAAAGCATGAAGGTCACATATTTGAATAAATATGCAGCTGCAGTTGGCACGTTTCCCTTTTTAACCTAGTCTGTAATGAAGTTAGAAGTTAATGAAGTACTGTGGTTCACAGATGACAGAGACACAACAGGGGCAGTGATTAATGTAAATGAGTTCATAGTCTGAAAGGAGACTTCACATGCACCCTCCTTATAAACAAGGAAAAATTCTAAAGATAAACTATTGCAACAAGCACAAAAACGATAAGGGGAAATAAGCTTGTTAAGTCTAGGATTCAATCTATTTCATGAATCTGGTGAATGCCATTGTTAACAACTCCAGTGGAATTTATAAGGAAGTTCTCTTTTGGTAAGCACCAGTAAAATAAATGGGAACAAACAAGGCTAGATTGTATTTGTACCTTAGGACCCTCATGTCTCATTAGATTAATATGTAATCTGCAACATGTGCAGAAGAATAATTGTAGGGAGATGGATGTGGGAAGTAAAGATATCAGCAGGTCAGCAGAACAATCAGATGACTGTGATTTGTATCCTGAATTGATCTGTGTTTACTGAATTTGGAAGGCAAACTTACTATGTTCATACACTGATTAACTTAGAAGGATCACTGGTTTAGAAAATATATGTATTTTTAACACTCTGAACTCTCGAGCTAGGATGTGCAGGAAACTTCAATCCTTAGACTGCTATTTTTTTAATATAGAAAAGTAATATCCTTGTAGGCCTAGTGCAGCTTGGCAAAATATGGCTGGTCATAAGTAGAAGTAGGACCACAAGCAAGCTGGCATAATAGACTTTCCTAGGAAAGTCAAGAAGGAACAGATTGTCAAGACTAATGAATATAACATGACAAATAGCTTTTTTTATTATGACAATTTTTAATGACAACGGCTAATATTATATAAATTTTGGTGCCACTAATTTTGTACTTTAGAACAGCAGTCTCCAACCAGAGACTGGTTTCATTAAGACAATTTTTTCCAGGGACTATATGTGTGTGTGTGATGATTTCATATGCAAGCTAAATCCTGTGTATGCGCAGATGAAGGTTCTCTCACTCGCCCATTGCTTGTGTGGCCCGGTTCCTAACAGGCCATGGATTGGTACTGAACCATGGTCTGGGTGGGTGGGGTGGGGGTTGGGGACCTCTGCTCTAGAATT
>JANHFP010009058.1:460521-470600 GCA_032468135.1 Calamaria suluensis
CCTGGGGGGCACCCGGCAGCCGCCCCTCCGGCAGGTGAGCTCTGAGAGCCCACCTGTGCCCCCCTTGGGGGGGGGCCTCCGAAGGCCGAGCGGGAGAGCCAAGTTCGCTCTCCCTGTTGCGGCAGAGGCGGAAGCGGAAGTCAGCATGCTTAATATTTTAACATCAAGGCAGTGCTATTCCATTCTCACTTCAGTTTGTGCCCAGAAACAGTTAGCTAGATGTTGCCAAATGACAAAATGTGAGTTGCAGTGTCATAACATAAGCTCTACCCTTTCACATTTTTCACACAGGAAAACACCCAGCAGAGCTTATACCATCATGTTGCAAGGCATGTTATGTCACTTGTCTCCACCTCCACCCCCTGATAGATCCCCATGAATTCATTCAAAAGGAGCTTCTCCACAGGTCTGCAATGTGAATTACTTCTGCCAAGCCAGTTTTCCTTGGTTGATTGCCATGCCTCTTCTCTCCTAAATGATTGTGGGCATGTGCAGAGTGCATGTTTGGTGTGCATACATTCAAAGCATGTCGGTCGTGACCCTACTGCAAATGCATGGAGCACACATTTGGCATGCACATGCACAAAGCAGGCTAATCACACTTGTGCTTTGCGTGTGCATGAAGAAGAAAAAGAGAGAACCCAGCCCTGCTTAGCACAATATCCCGGCCCTATAATTTTGAGGAACACAGATAGGAAATTTAGGCTTCTTCTCTTCAGGAGTAGACACACAGATCCTTTAAAAAAAATATTTTTTTGATTTTTTTTTTTTAATGAAAGAATATAACATCCCTTTTTAGCAGTTCAGTGGCCGTGAGTTAAAAATGTAGAGCTGTCAAGATTGCAGAAAATAACTTAAAAGGATCTCCCATATATGTAGACCACAGGATGACACTGGTCTGATCTTAATTTAGAGGCATCTCTCTGTTTCAAAGAGATTCCAAGTTACAAAAAAAAAAAATCATAATGACTGAGCTTTTACAAAGAAAATAAATACTGAGTAGGCACCCAAAGAGGACCCGCAGAGAGAATGCCTGAGGTAGCAGCAGACATGGGAGGGAAATTCCACCAGTGGGAGGGAAAGGGCGGGACTAAAAGACAGCACTGATGCATTGATAATGGCAGCACAAGAACCAGCACTGAGCACCAGATTTATAGAAGCAGGGCTCTGCCATACTGGACGAGAACACAAGATGCGCAGAGAGGTCTGAGAGAGAGTCCAAGACAAAGTGGAAGCGTGTATTAATCAATCAAACCTTTATTAAGATCAAACACCAGCATAAGAAGGGTAGGTTACAAGAGATTAAAAAACATAAAAACACAATAACATAAAATAAAATTACAATAAAAAGCTAAAACAATTAAAGACAGAAAGAACAAAAAGGCTAAAATAAACATAATAAATGGGCAACGAGAAGCATACCAAACTTTATCATAATGTTCTACGAAAATGAACAAGGTGCTCATTAAAACTAGTTTGTGGTACAGCCAAAACCTGTGGTACAGATTTTAGACGCTGCTATGCAACAACATTGTTTGTGGTATCTGAAAGCAGCAGGAAAGTGTAAAATTGTCCTGTGTGGCCTGGGTATTTATGCAATACTGTAATGTTAAATTAAGGTTATACAAATGTCACCATAGTATAGACATTGGAGAAGTACATGCTTGATTGTTTCTACAAGTCCAGAGTTGTAAGGACATTATCTCTCTGGGGAGGGGTTTTTCCTGTATTGTCTTTCCAGGACAGCGGATAGATGGGCTAGACCTTCCCAAATCCAGATGGGAGATTCCATAGAAGGTCGTTGAAAATAACAGGGTTAAGATTCCATGGGACTTGCAGATCCAGAAGAACAGATAGCAAATATTGTTTCCTTTTATTTACATAGATGCATGCATACATATGTAGTTTGAATTCATTTTTTTAAGCTTTGCATTTTTAAACTTTAATAAACAACACTATATAAAAGTCTACAATTCTTAAAATGTTGAAAAACAAGAAGTCAGATATAGTTTCTTGTAGTATATACATTAAAAAGAAAACTTCTAAACATTTAATCCTCTTATTTCTGAAGAACAGTTTAATCTTACTGAATGATCAGAAACAGGTAATGGAGAGATAGTAGAAGTTCCTATGGGAAGGATCTGAAAAGTGCTACTGTAACCCTGAAGGCATGTCTTGTATGTTTATGCCTGTCTTTAGGGAGGGGAGAATTATTTCTTTATATATTCTTTTTCTTGTTTCTTTCTTTTATTTTATTCCTATGCTTTTTAAAAATGTTTTATTAAAATAAAGCATTTACTTTAACAAAAACATTTATTTAGCTTTGTGTTTGTGAATTTTAATAAAAATCATTGTAAAAAACATTTTCTATTTTTAGTTGATTAAATTGGTCAGACTAATTTTGGCCTCATCATTCTGATACAGGGCCTCCATTCTGATACAGTGTGTTTTATCCTGTTACAAAAGAGGCAATAATAAGCCTTTTACTAAAGAAACCTTCCCTTGGCTTGGAAGATCTCTATACAGTTATAAATGAACAGCAGATATTCCATTTCTTAAAAAAGGTTATTGAGAATGTGGTGGTCTCACAGCTACAAACTCATCTGAATAATCTTGATTGCATGGATGCAACCCATTTGGTCTTTTGGACAGGATATCATTGGTGAATGATGTAAATCAGAAATTGGATGGGGCTAGGTTGATCCTGTTTGTCTTCTTGAAACTCAGTGTAATTGAGTTTGTGCACTGCTTTAAACAAGTTCATTCCTTGTCAGGCAATATCTAGAAGATGGTTCTTGGAGTTTCATGTACGACATCTAGGATGCTGACCTATGATGTCCAACCAAGTTCTCTGTGATTTTCTCTTTCGCCATATAGTAGCTGTTTATGATTCCTAAACTTTGAAATTCCAACATAAAAATAGATTTAATGCTCATCTTCTAAACAAAAATGGAACTCTGGAATTTTGATGCCATGAATTAATTGTTCTATCAGGTGCTTTCATACCTGTGGTTTAGTATGAGTTTGTGTTGGTATTCTAGAATTCTGAAAGAGGAAGAAAAATACCAGTCTTAAAAGACTCTTTTTTATCTTTACTATAGGTAAAATTCAATGGTGGAATTCAATTTTTTTTACTACCAGTTCTGTGGGTGTGGCTTAGTGGGCATGGTCTGGCTTGCTGGGTGTGACTGGGAAAGATAATGCAACATCTTCATTCCCACCTGTCTGTGTCCAGACAGAGGTGGTATTTGCCGGTTCTCCAAAACTACTCAAAATTTCCACTACCAGTTCTTCAGAACCTGTCAGAACCTGCTGAATAGCACCCCTGGTAAAATCCCTTCTGTGCATCCTTTGTTGTTGTTCTAGTTGTTGTTGTTCTTTCTGCATTTTAAGATGTTGGAATCTGGTGTAAAACAAATTACAAAGATAGACCAGGAAGCATCTGTGTGAAATACCCCCAGGGACAATTGGGGAGGGACAATGAGTATCAGACTTTACTTTGAAAATTCCTTTCTCTTGCAAGCATAAACAGAATTGAAGTACTAGAGATGATCCATGCTTTGAGAAATTTGCCTTTTTTAATTCAAACTGTTCTGCTGAAATATTTATCCCTATTTGGAAGAACAAATGGATAAGAATAGTAATATAATATCTAGGCGTGGGTGTGTGAATCTAATATTTCTACAAATAAAAACATACATTAAAGGTACTATCTGAGTATGATCAGAGCCATGGAAGCTATATATAAAACTATAAAAAGGTAGCCTTTTTTAAAAAATTAGGGAAGGAAGTCTTTACCCTATAAAATAATTTACATTTCCTTTCTTATTACAAATGCCTTTAAAATCCATACACGTATCAAAGAAAATTTCACAAAACCTTATTGAGTTTGTAAATGGCCTTGCTTGTCCCAGTCATTCTTTTTTCCCAGCAGCAATCAGTTACAAAGTTCATTAAATGGCAGGAATTGTGAACTGCTACTTCAGTGTGATTTCTGGAGAGAAAACAGTTTTTGCCTTGGGAACAGGTAGCAATGGAAGATAGGCTCTAGCCATCTCAGCAGATATGAACTGCCTATCAATTCCACAGGCTTGCACAACCTTACCTGAATTTCACTTGCGGTGACATCCTCCCTGACAACTGACAGGAAGATTTTGTTCTTCTCTTTTGGGCCTTCCAACAACAAAAGGTGATTCTCGAACAGTCAATCACCTTACTGGTCACTGCTGCCCACCCCCACCCCACAATTTAAACCTCAGAGCAAAGGAAGTCAGTTTACAAATCATGTATCATAATTTAGATCATGTGGAGATACAGAGGGACCCTTTTATCAATGGCATCTCTCTTATCACACTATCTACTCAGCAAATCACCTTCATTTCATTCTTTATATATAAAACATTTCATTCCTGTCTCTGGAGACAAACATGTAGTCAAAGAGATTGCTATGATTAGGTATTGCAAGTCTCCCTTTCTCTCCATGTTTATTCCACTTGTTAATTTGGCAATTTATATGTGCTGCATGATGGGTGTAAAGTACTAAATGAATGGATGAAATAAACATAGAAACTTGTTGTGTCTTAATTTGTGAAGGGTTTATCTTTTATAGCCATTTCTCCACTGGTGAATGCCATCATTGCGATTATATAAAGCCGATGCCCATTTTTCTTACACCAGAACAGGGGCTGAATGGTTTTAGAAAACACTCAATGTATCTAATAGAAAAATAGTCCTGTGTCTCTGAATGATGACAGCCAGAGACCAATCCCATTTCTAACAGTTAGGGGATTAGATGAGTGAATGTGCTTCTTCCTCCCAGATATTCTATGAAAGGCAAGCCACAGAAATGGAGAGCTGCACTTTCTTGTTAGGTCAAGCCACAGGTTCAATGAAATGTCTTTCCCTGTTGATTTCAACTTCATCATATATATCAGAGTCAACATATTGATGAGTCTATGGCTTAAAATAACAATAATGATACCCTCCTGTAGATATCCTGCCTAGACTATGATGGATTATGTTTGCTACATAAGAGCTAAATAGCAATTAGCAGGAGTCGTATTTTTAGACTCTAAAAATAGAATCCCTTAGATTAGTACCACATACCAAAGTCTGTTTGTGCTTATGCAGCAGAAACTCTTAAAAGAACTGCACCAGCACAATAAATTGGAGAAATGTATAAACCATGAAACATGCCCTTCTCTGTTTTTAAAAAAATGTCTCCCTTCCCTTTGTCTGGCCAAAGAAGTATCTCTGTTTGCATCTTAGCATTATTTTAGAAATCTAGGGATGTACAGGGCTGCTGTAGCATGACTAAAGAGGTGTTATCCATATAAGCAAAGCTCTTCACCACATTAAAATAACTCAATTTCCATAGATCAGCTTACAAGCAACCAAAAGACCGATGGGAAGGAGGAAGAATATATGATCTGCATTTGGGGGTGACTTTGGACAAGCTATTGTAAACAAGTCTTGTTTAAATAGAGAACAGGGGAGAACTGTACAGCCTTCTGCCCCACCTACATATTTGTATTCTACCTTAACCAATATTACATTTCTCAGAATGGGATAAGGTTTTGCAATTATCATTTAATTCTTTAATTCTGTGAAGTGATTAGCAAGGTCATGTGTTAAAGTATTAACTGAAATCTTATGATCAATAACAATGCCTGGTTAATTAGATAGGTAGTAGATTATTTTCTTAAATATTTTTTAAATGCAAACTTTTAGTAATGAATTGGTAAAGCCACAATATCTCCCCAAAAACCTGCACTATTTTAGCCTTTTTTGAGGTCCTTCTGTTCTCTAAGCTTGATGGTTTTCTTGTAGATGTTTCATTACCAAACTAGTTAACATCATCAGTGTATTTGGCCTTTTCTCACTCACAAGTGGAAATGATGCAACATATCTACATTTTTGAAAGGAGTCTTGCCTGATGTACTCCAATTGGTTGGACCGTAATGCCCACCATTTCTATCTAGTCAAACATTCAAATACACATACATACATACCTGTTTGAAGATTGAATTGAAGCAGACTGCAATTTTATTCCAATTTCACTTGTGAAAAATTTCCACGTGCTATTCAATATGACTTACATCTGAACAGATACGTAATTAGAGATTTATTTTTTAAAGGACCATATGATTTATTCAGTTTATTTAGTTGGGGATTACAAGTTAAGAAAAAAGTGGATTTACTATTCTTTTAAGAAGTGCAGAGTCATTTGCCATGCTTTTTAGCCATGTCACAATTATAAATCATAGCTCATACAAGAGGGATCAACTGGTTTAAGCAGTGTAATGACCATCCATGGCATTGCAGCTCCTCCTATTTGACACTTGCCTGCCATTCTCTGTCTGAGCTGACTAGGAGTTCAATTCATCTGACGTTTCTCCTTTGTCTTTGCTGCTCCACTTTCTCTATCAAGGATATCAAATCTTGGGATTAGGCCAAAAGGACAGGACAGAATTCTTTCAAAGTCCTCAGGCTCAATCATTGCTCCCCTTCCTTTCATAAGGAGAACAAAGACAAAAAACTGGCTGGTTTCAGTCATTTCTCAGCTTCTCTGCCACAAAAGGAAGAGATGTGCACTCAATCTGGAAAGTAGGCTGTCAAATAAAAAAAGACAAATGTGGTGTCTTGATTGATTATTTCCTTAGAATGTCAGTAATTATATTACCTATATAAACAGATGCTGCACAGAGATAAGTATCAAGAAGTTTTTGGGCTCCCAGATTGGAGATTCTATTACCAGGCATCTATTTTACTCTGGATTAAAGAATGGATTACATTGAGAAATAAATGGCTGCTTTATTTAAAAGGACATGACTTGCAATTAGAGTGGCACACATTCTTATGGCATGAGAAAAAGTACACAAATGCTTTCAAAACCATACCATGAGGAACATTCTGCTTTTAGAGTGGGAGAAAATTAAACAAAAAAATCTATATGAAAATTCCTGAGTGACTTTCAACAATGGAAGCATTTGCTTATCCAAATCTAATAAACTATGCTAAACTTGTTACCTATAAAGGTATTTTAGACAAGATAGAAAATTGAAAGACAGACAAACTCTTTACAAACAAGGGATTTATTAACATGGTGGTCCTACCTGCAAATTCAAATGAGATATGTAAAGGATATAAAATCAATGGATTTTTATACTGAACTTATATTACTGGATAAAATACTTCCGAAAACAGATGAAAACTTGAATAAGAATTTTTTAAATTCTTGTTAAGATGGAAGATGGAAGAAGAACAAGTGAAAGAAACAATGATAGTATGAGCAAAAAACTTTGGACGTTCTATAGATTTAGATGATGGGAAAAATTGTGGGAGGGAAATATTATATTTACTAAACAGCTTCTTATAAAGAGAACTTAGACAAAATGTTTTATAGATGGCATATGACACAAGTTAGACTAGAGAAAATGTTTAAAAATGTATCAACTAATTGTTGGAAATGCAAACAAAACCCAGGCACTCACTATCATATCTGCTGGATATGTCCTAAAGTGAAGAAAATCTGATGTAAAATTCATACTTGGTTAGAAAAGATGATTAAAATATGAATAGAATTTAAGCCAGAACTATTCTTATTAGGAATGATAGGACACAACTATGGAAAAGAGAATGAATATTTAATTTTACATGTTTTGAAAGCTGTGAGAATTACATGTGCCCAGTTTTGGATAAATGAAACTTTACCATCTGATCAGATTATAATTACAAAAAAATTTAGAATGTGCAGAGATGTACAGACTAACCTTAGAAATTAAAGAAAAGGAAGATTCAATATACTTTGGAACATGGGAAAATTTTTTATCAATGGTTAGCCTTATGTTAAAGCAAAAGCCTGTGAAGAAATGTAGGATGGCGATATGGATCATCTAAGTTCTTTTTTTTCTTTTGTGTAATCCTTTATTAAAATAATCCTTTATTATAATCCTTTATTAAAATAATCCTTTATTAAAATCTTTATTGTATAATTGAATAGCACATTACATACTGTAACATATTATTTACATCTGGATATTAGTCTGTTTGCTTAAGTGGGAAATTGTTTGTGGGGCTAACCCCCATACCCCATCCCTGTTCTATTAACCCATTCCTGTCCCTTTACCCTATCCCTATCCCTCAACCCCACCCTTTCTTACCTTAACACCTTAACCTATTTTCATGTCCCTTCAGGTTCTATACTCCCACTTGCATGCTGTTCAAAATCTCCAAGAAAATGATGGGAGAGGTCATTTAGAATTTTGTAGTGGGGTTGTATCAGTACCCTGAAGAAAATGTTCCTTGCTACCTAACCTAAGTCCAAGAAAACAGCTGATACACTTGAACTGCTTAAAGTCAATAAGCTAACAGTAGCAAGAGAGTAGACAGAAGAAAAAATAAAGTCAGAAGAATAACAGCTACAAAAAATACAAGTAGGCCTTGCTAACCTTACTCATTGGATGATTGTTCAAAGACTGATGATGCAGGACAAGTTATATTGATGAACAGTCCTCAAAGATTCAACTGTTGCACCATTATTTTTGTCACATGACCACTTGGCAACCAGCTCATACTTATGATAGTTGCTGCATCTTGTGGTCATGTGATCACCTTTTCTGACCTTCCCTGCCAGCTTCTCACAAGTAGATTCAATGGGGAAGCTGATAGGGAAGTCACAAGTCAGTCCAACAAATCCTCACAGTCTCCATGTGCTCATGTGGCACAATGCCTACTTCCCCTGGCCTCCCTGTATGGTTTGGCAATATTCTTGCCCCAGCCTTCCTGTGTACATTTGGAGTAGGCACCAGAGCTTCAGGATAATTCACCATACACACACCAACTCTCACATCATCCCCGTACTCATTACAGGACACTCCTAATGCTTCCCACTTAATGATCCATATACATCCTGGGGTTGCAGCAGCCACTGGGATGGCTGGGATTGTGACAATAAGTGATGCAATCACATGGCATTGTATTTTACAACCAGATTACTTATTGTTGGTGATTCTAGTCCCAATTGCCGTTATAATCCGAGGACTACCTGTATGGCCAACATAGGCTTTCTGAGACTGTCTTGCTTGCACATTCCCAGGTTCTTAAAAGTGTAGAATATTAAAAAGTTAGAGTAATGAATCTGAAACAAAATTAATGCCCATTTTAAGCAGCTCTGAGCGGTCCATGCAGCTGTCATATTCCTGTTTACAATCTCACCATATATATATATCTTGCAGGTTTTTGAATTGTTTCAAAATTTACAAAATCTGCTTTAACAGAGAAATGGGATAAAAGAATTACATATGTAAACAATCCAGAATTCCTTCATTTTTACCAGTTTCAACTTCCTTGAAAATTATCCTCTGTCACCAGCAGAAGGATACCATACCATTTAGTTCCATTCCTTTTCAGGCAAATAGATTATTATTTTATTTTGCCATTTTTCCATTGAACCAGCCTGTTCCAAAGTGAAAGACCTGCTAGGATACCACCTAGGATCTGTGCAGAAACGTGATTATGCAGATGAGTTGGTTAACAAAATTTACACCTAAATGAAAACATTTTCTTTGGTCTCAGTTTTTGTTACACAGAAACACTGCAAAATAAATTATCTGCAGACGAGTACAAGATAAAAAAATGTATTAGAAGCTGTAAGAACTAAATTGAAATGTCAAATGTAGTTACATACAAAAAGAGCAGGTGATACCCTTCTCGTAAACTATGTATTAAAAACAGAGTAATCAAAATGAAGTAGACTGTCTTTGGGTCTTTTTTTTAACCAACAACTCTTTCACATGGTCAAATTTTACCTTCCAGTTACATTTTTTAATGCTAAATATTTCGTTTAAATGTTTTTCATTATTTTGAATGAAGTAATTATTTCTGATTACTCTCTCCATTCCCAAAGGAAAAGAGGATAGGAAAAATTATCCTCCAAGCTATTTTCTGTGTTAGACAGTGGATGAAAATGATAGAGTTTGCCTAGACCATTCATTCTGCAGATTGTTGTTGTTAGTTGCGAAGTCGTGTCCGACCCATCGTGACCCCATGGACAACGTTCCTCCAGGCCTTCCTGTCCT
>JANHFP010009058.1:470700-481234 GCA_032468135.1 Calamaria suluensis
TCCTTCCTTCTCATTAGGTGGCCAAAGTATTTGAGTTTCATTTTCAGGATTTGGCCTTCTAAAGAGCAGTCAGGGTTTATCTCCTCTAGGACTGACTGATTGGATCGCTTTGCAGCCCAAAGGACTCGCAGGAGTCTTCTCCAGCACCAAAGTTCAAAGGCCTCAATTCTTTGACACTCAGCCTTTCTTAATGTCTTAATAGAGAACCTTTATTAAAATGTTTTTCATTGTTTTAAATGCCTCTTCAGCATAAACCTAAGCAGAAGTGTATGTGTATTTTGTAAACCTTTTGGGCTCTGTAAAATGTACCTCTCATCCAGCAATGTTCTGCACACAAAGCTGTTTTCAAACTGCTGCTGTTGGAAGAAAAATGCAGAGCAAATGATATGAAACTGGAATATATTAAGTGACATCTTTTAAGTGAAGTAACCTGGACATCTGTGAAAGCTCTCCCTATATCTTTATGATTTATATAAGACATAGATTATTCAGTGCATAAGTCTAGAAACTGATTTCCATCCTGGAGCAAATTAACTTCTCTTTGCCATTAAAAAAAAGTTCAAGATGAGTCTACTGTATTTACCCAATGACTCTTGTCTATAGAGGATGTCTGCAAATGTTTCTAGATATTTGTCAACCAGTAATTGCCTTTACCTTACTCATGTTTTCTTGCCACTTCTTCCATCATTTTGCAATTCTGCTCCTCCCAAAAATGTTAAAATAAAATAAAAAATGACTGCTATACTTTATAGTTACCTTACAAAAACCAAGGTAGACAGTGTTAAAAGAAATATTATATTCAATGCTTTTGGATGATGTGCCAGTATTTTCTTTCTTTCTTTCTTTCTTTTTTCTTTTTGATGTGCCAGTATTTTAATATGCAATCGGTGTCTATAAACAACTGCCCTGAATAAATATTTTTAGTAAATTTCACTTGAACCATATTAAGAAAAACTAGATACATCACCCTTAATGTATATTATCAACATATAACCGCTGTAATTGTAGTAAAAATTGCTCGGACCTTGGACCTAATGCTACAACTACATTTAACTACATTAAAAGTATTTAGGCAAATGTGGGCAAAATCCTCAGAAGACTGTGATCATCATTGGTGGTGGTGGCATCATCGGCAGGTTCAACATATTAGCAAGTAGGGAAAATGTCTTCATTAAATGCACCGAGGAAAAAACATTTTTAAATATCTGTTAAGCATAGAAATTAAGAGATCCAATTAACAGTGGCCCAGATTACCAAATATATCTCTTTCTGAAGTGTACATTAGTACATTTTTTAAAATACAAAAAAAATTGAAACCCAATAAAGCATTCAGCTTTCTTTCAAACCCCCATTCAGGCGCCTGTCTTAGTCATCCTTTGCCCGTGCTATTATTGTTTTGTGCTTTTGGGTAGTGGACACACCTCCTGCCTGGCCACATGAATGCCAAGACAATGAGATCTGCAAGCAGAAAGCACATCTTTTTGACTGGGGCTTACTAGCCGCCAGGGCTTTTCAGTTGATGGGAAGTCAGGCCACTTGAGTAGGACATGGCTGGTTTGTTAGTTCCTGACAACAAACTGTGTTTGCTACATGGTGCATTCATGGGCAGTGTCAGCTATTGTCCAACGCTGTGCAAGTCTTCCTTCAACTGAATTCTGTCTTCTGTGGCTGGGCAACTGTATTGGGAAATGTAGCCAAGCAGAAAGGCCCCCCTCTCTGTTCAGTGATTTCTCACATTTAATTACTTGATTTTCCTTTCCCTGCAGTCAGAGAGAAAATGGAATTACATCATGCACCATGTAGCTTTGGAAAAGCATTGATTGTTTCTAATAGAGCCACTGGTGACAGCCACAATAGAAGCGTTCCTTGTTTCACATCGGATATTAGATCCTCCAAACAAGCTTGAGTATTCCTGGTCCGAAGGTTTACAATGACAAACAAAGAAAGCCAAGTTTCTGTTGTGTCATCCTCAATACCTCCCAAAGGGGAAATCTTTATTTAGCCTTCTCTGAAGAGCATTCTTTACTTCTGAGATTTTAATGAAAGTGGGGTGGATGGATGGATGGATGGATGGATGGATGGATGGATGGATGGATTGGATAAAGCTCATTGAAATTTGTTTTTCCATTTAAAAATTGCAGGTGGTGTGCCTCCTTTGTATCAAATGTTTATTTTATCCATTTTGAAAGAAAAAATTGCTGATGCTGTTAAGTAGCAATTGACATTTAAATTCAATAACTTAATTTTTAATTGAATAATTTAATATATCTTTATTTTTAAAAGCAACTTTTTTTCAGAAGTTATAACATGGCAGTTGTGTTTCCTGAGGCCCTCACCAGCTTGTTTTATCCTAAAAATATAACTAGGACATACATTAGACTCAGGAGGA
Source organism: Calamaria suluensis (assembly GCA_032468135.1). NCBI lineage: Eukaryota > Metazoa > Chordata > Lepidosauria > Squamata > Calamariidae > Calamaria > Calamaria suluensis. The sequence goes on from JANHFP010009058.1 coordinate 473,090, forward strand.
AGAATTGGCCAAAGATTGTGCATTAAGCTTATTGATGAGTAAAGATTTAAATGCAAACTTTCAATGCTCTATCTAGTTGGCCATAGAAGTAATGAGAACCTTCAAATTCCTACATTGCCAGTAACAGTGTTCTTAATTAACAAACAAACAAACAAACAAACAAACAAATAATACACCACCCCCTGTGAATAGCAAGCTAAATTGGTTTTTGAAGCACGAAAGGTTTCAGAAGCACAACACTGTATTTTATTACAAAATAACAGGTTGGAAGATTGCATCCTGAGTCCTATAGATCAGTGTGCATAAATATTAGATGTTGTATTTATTGTTCCAATCATCATGGACATTGCAGCATAAATATTAGATTTACCAGAGCTTAGAGTAGAGATGCACTGAACTAAAAACCTCTTTTGCTTCTCTTGGGAATTTTCAGATGTTTTGTGTGAACAAAACCCTCCAAACATACCTCAGAATTTCACTGAAGACGACATTTAGTATTTCTGGATGGGACCAGAAAATGTGGACTCCGTCTGCTGCAGTTGATTAACAAAGTCTATTATGCTTGCAAGTTGATCCATTTGATGCTTTACAGCCCAGTTCCTATCTTGAGCAAGAGCAAAGTTAGGACACTAATCAAGTTCCTACTCAATGGGCTATATATGGGGTTAGTTAATAATTTTGTTAGTTACTATTAACACACTGATGTAATCGTCAATTAGTTTATTAACACACGAAATCAAAATTGTCAAAACATATCCATATATATTTCTTTGATCTACTTCCAGCATACAAAATTTATAACATATTATGAGACTCTTGATTTGTTGACTTCTTTTAGCAGATGAAGCTAAGCTATGGGATAGAACAGACTATTTTAGCCCCAGATTGTGTACTCTTTTTATTCTTCTGCTAAGCACCTTCTATCTAGGAACAGGAATGAGTTTATTTTAAATGGGCAGTCCCTTATATACCAAAATAATAATCTATTTTGCAAAAATGGGAGACTTCAGCAAAATTATTAAGATTTCAATATTTTCAGTTAAGAACAAATCATGGATAAAAATGCTATAAGGGAAGGACATAAGGGAAGGACCTACAGTAGTCTTGATGAAAATTGAACAAGTTTAGTCGAGTGAAAGGTAGGACAGAACTGATTCTGAAAAGAAGACACAGCTGACTTCACATATATGCTCTGCACATTTTTCTCTGGTTCCCACTTGTACTTATATAGTTGTATGTGTCTTTCCATTTAATGAGGAAGAAAGAGATCAGATACTATTCCGTTGTTTTCGAGTTTATATCCATTGAAAAGGTCTACATTGACTATATTCTTCCCAATGTAGGAAGGCAGCTCAGTGTTTTTAAAATGTTTTCTCCTACCACAGCACACCAACCTGAAACATACAAAATTAAGTTATGGCAAGCTATCAACTAGTGGAGGGGACAGTAAGAAAATTACATTTTTTTTTACCCAAAGTCATCTTAGTTCATTCTTAATGCACTGAAATGTGATGGGATTAATGTGGGCACACTCCCTTCCACTTGGTATCACAATGAATTTTGGAAAAATGCCAACAATGCCTTTTGCCTCGTGCTTAGCTGCACATATGCCTAGGATAATATGGCACCAGGATTTTGCCAGATCCATACATTTACCTCCTTCATTATTTTGACCATGAACTGGAAGGTTTTTTAGCAGGGCTGAAATGTAAAATTTGTTGCTACCAGTTCTGTAGGCATGACTTGGTGGTGGATGGGTCATGTGACTGTGTGGGCGTGGCCATTTTTTTACCTTTTTAAAAGCATTTTTAGCACTAGTTCTGGGGAATATGTATCAAAAATGCTTTTAAAGAGTCTTAGAGGATCACAGTAGATCCATGTGATCATGGGAGGCTTTTTTTCTTACATTTTAAAGGAATGTTTTTCTATCCAATGCAGTGAATACTTAAATAGGAAAAAACCCTTTAAAATGTAAAAGCCACTGATAATTGGGCAGAGGAGGCAGGATTTTTATTACTGGTTCTCTGAACCACCTGCCACCATCGCTACCGGTTTGGCCGAACTGATCTGAACTGGGAGCATTTCACCCCTGGTTTTCAGCCAATATGTCGAGATAATAAATGGTCTTCTCTTCCACTTAAAATACCTGGTTCTGAAAGTTATACTAGCTGTCTCTATACAGTTCTCTTTTACTTTCATGATATGTTGCTTGTTTAATATTATGACACATATCTGCATCCAAAGATAATTCCAGACTTGTGTATCAGGGTATTTCAGAATGAGCCCAAGGTTACTTAATGGCATTCCTCAAATTAACCTAATTTTCAAAGGCCATGGCTGGCATTCATCTCCGTCTTGAGTGATTCACGGGACTTGGTTCTCTCAGTCATAGCATCTAAATATATTTGCTAAAACTTATCATTTCCTATGTATTTCATATAGGGACACAGTAGCTCAGCGGGTAAGACAGCTGAGCTCGTTGATCGGAAGGTCGGCAGTTCAGCTATTCGAATCCCTAGTGCATTTAGTCATGCAGGCCACGAAGAGACATCTTCGGACAGCACTGGCTCTTTGGCTTTGAAACGGAGATGAGCACCAGCCCCTAGAGTCTGAAATGACTAGCACATATGTGCAAGGGAAACCTTTACCTTTAGCTTTATGTATTTCATGCAATTTTGGGCTAAATTCTAAATTGTGAAACCTTTACGAGACAGGTTCATTTGGCCTCTGTAATGATTAGTTGCAACTAATGCGGATATTGTTTTCAATGAGAGAAAAATTCATTTCACCCCTACCCCATTTTTTCTTTTTCAGTCATGCTGGTGGTGCTATCAGTTTTTATTTTTCCTCTAATAATATTTTTGTTGTTTAGAAACTTGGCTCTGTCTATGGTAATCAACTGGTCACTGGTGGAAGGAATAGTAATATATTTCTAGGTATCTTGAATTGAACCTAATGATCTCAGTCAAATCAACTTTTAGCAGTGTGTGTTTTGAAAAACAATTGAGCTAATTATTCACAGTGACAGAGTGGAAGTAAGGCAAGACATAGTCACCTTAATGTTGGTTGCTTTAGAGACAGATTGCAATTTCCCACACAGTGTTAAGCTTATTCTGAGCTTCCAAAACAATAATAAATGTCTCTAACAATGACATTCTCTCATTATAGACAGTTCGTTATAATTTGGTTCAGTAATTCTGTAATTTGCATATATGTATGCATATGCAGTATATACTGTATGAGTGTCCATGTGTCTGTAAATACAAATGTTAGAATAGATTGGTGGTTGGTGTACCATGGAAGTCCTTGCAAGTGTTTTTTTTTTCATCTGCTGACCTTTTCTCTCCAGGTTTCTGAGGTATTCTTCTGGTTGATTATACAGCATGAACATCAGTTGGTATCTGATTGGATTGGTAAGCATTAATGAGGTGAAGAATACAAATGCTTTTTCAGATAATCTTGCAAGGTCATTTGGCTTCTATCCCTATGGTAACCTAGAATATAGGCAGATGAACTGTACCCACCTCGTAAGAATGAGGTGTTCCCAGTAAAATGAAAAGTATGCTAAAGGAGAACATCCCCTGTCTTTTCTCTCCTGCTTCTTCTCTTCTCTCCTGCCTCTTCTCTTCTCTTCTCTTCTCTTCTCTTCTCTTCTCTTCTCTTCCTCAGCCTCTCAAGCCTTGGCTATTTTATGTGGAATAAGATTGAAGCCTCCATCTCTGGACATTTGTTTTCCTTTCCTCTTTTGATAGACTCAGTTGCACTACCTTTATTAATCAAGAGATAATCTGCAACATGGATGCCCAATGACGGACAAAGCTGAAAACAAGAATGCTGCCTTGTTATGGGTTTTCAAGTAGGAGAAAGTTGGTTATCAATTACCATAAGAAGAACTGCCAAAGTTAAAAGAAAGAAATTTCTATAGAAATTTCTATGTAGAAATTATAGTCTGGTGCTTGGTTTTCCATATCATAGATTCTTTTCATTTTTCATTTTAGGAAAATGAATTAGGATGGAGATGTGGGGGGGGGTAGAGGATAGGCAGACAGAGTCTGTATACATACTCTTTGATCATTTACTAATTGTTTTCAGAAGCTATTTAATTAGACATTTAGAGGAATGAATGTTACTGAAAAGCCCATGTCAGATTCTGAAATCAGAGTAGATAAAGACAAGAGTCTTCCATTTCCCCTCTTCTTGAACTGCAAAAGGTAATTAGCCCATTTAGCTTTCCAAAGTGCAGCTTTTCTATCAGGGAAAGGAGCCTGAAATAAGATAGCATTCTTTGAAACATGCCACAATGAGGAATGCTTTCCCCTTGTATGCCACATAAAGAAAGCCATCTGATCCCCACACTGGTCAAGGGATCAGTGGCAATATGATCAATGATGACTCTGGAATTTTGGCCATTGCTACTGGCTAATTTGGCTTGTCTTGAGATGCAGTTCGGTTTTGCTTTCCTTTCTTCTTTTTTGACCATTATTGTTATAATTTTCTTCCCTTCCATCATCTTGGCCCTACTCATCAATACATATGTATATATTTAGTAACAACACATGGATTTAGTGTAACGTCTGTCCATTCAGCTTCCATTATTAGTTATGGCTTTCCCATGGCAAATGAAGGTATGCCTCTCCTATAATTAGAGTAAACTATATGGAGCAAAGATGCTTCCAAAAATTTTCAGAGAGCAGAATTCTTCAAGGAAATAATTGTGGCCTATGTGGTATGATTATACATTTGGAAAGAAGGATCATATATAAAACTGTGAGAGCTGAAGTGGTATAGAAATATCACATGCTCCCTACAATTTCACAGGTCCATTAAGTCATATATTCTTATAACAAGCATCATTGCTCCAGAGATTTTATACTGTTAAATGTTTCTGATAGCTCTCATATTCCCAGTCTTCTTTTGTGTCTCAACTATGGTTTCCTTTGGTGTGAGCTACATGAGCAACATAATTGTCCTATAATTAAAGGTAACCTTCAACAGCACAATTTCCATGGTATTCACATGGATACCACAACAGAGAGTGCATGGTCGAATGCATATGATCACAGTTGTGCTACTATTAAAGTAACTGAATATCACTGTAATGACACTCCCAATAAATGGTCTTCAGTTCATTTACAAGAAATAGAAACTTCACTGAAGGCAGATACCTCACCAGAATCTCTGTTTTGACAGATTCCATGATGGATAACATACATCTTCCTTCCTTGTCCTAAAGACCTGGGGAAGGATTCTGTGAAGTATTTCTACAGCACATATGTGCAGGTGGGCAAAATATTACAGTGATTCTACAGGCTCATAACTTCCCTTTCCATTAAATAAAAGAATAATAATGATAACAACAGCAGTTAGACTTATATGTTGCTCTATAATGCTTTATAGCACTCTCTTAGCAGTTTACAGAGTCAGCATATTGCCCCCAACAATATGTGTCCTCCTTTTACCAACCTCTGAAAGATGGAAGGATGAGTCAACCTTGAGCTGGTCAGAATTGAACTTCTGGCAATGGGCATAATTAGCCTGCAAACCTGCATTTTAACTACTGCACCACCACAGTTCATGATGCAATCATGAAATATACAGGCATGAATTTTATCCCTTGGAAGCAAACTGTCCAAGCAGTGGAGTTTGGAGTTGCAGTATGCAGTTTCTTTCTTGAGATTGCAGAATGTGCAACAATGAGGAACTAGCATATACTTTAGCACAGGCATCGTGTAAGTAGCACACCCATTCCTGCTACTTCCTTAACAACAGATCAAATACAGGAAGAACTTATATGCCATTATTAGATTGCATCTACACAGGACTTGAGACCATTTTCAGTAAAGCCCCATCAGTAAGACTGTTATGACCTATGTGGTCAAGTCAAGGCAGGCCTCTAGAGAGTTATTTATTTCTCAAATGTTCCAGCCAATGGACCTCCAATGCCCAGTAAGACTCCACCCCATACTACCCTGAAGGCAATCAACCTCAGTCTCCCAAACACAGCCCTGCTAACCCAAAAAAAGAGTAGGCTACGCTAGCCCAAGTCTAATCCACTCAGCAGAGTCCAGGCACAAGGCCAGTCCTCAAGACAAGGAACAGGTCACAGGCAAGAAGCAGTTTCAAAGGCACCGTGAAGCAAAGGCCAAACACAAGCCACAAGGGAAGGGTTAGGTCCAAAATAAGATGCAAAGAGCAATCTTCAAAGTGAGGCAAAGCAAACATCAACAGGCATACACAAAGCCAGGGATGTGTAAACCAAAGCAAACAATTGTTCCTGGCAAAGACTAACTCTCCATAGCTTCTCCTTTAGTTACATCCTCCAGATGTTCCTTGTGAAGAGAGGTGGGGAGACCTCCTCCCAAGTAGACTTGCAACCCTTCTCTGAGCTTGCCTACGCTCCACTCTTCTTGCCCTTGGATCGAGTGGAGTAGATAGCTGTTTCTCATCAGAAGCGATCAGCCAATCCTCCCCTGTGTCCCCTGTGTGATCCTCTCCATCTGGTTGACCACCTCCCCCAATACTTGTGTGGCCAGGGACGATATCATCTTCAATCCCTGGCATGCCTTCTCTGTTGGATGGTCCCAGTTCCAACTCCTCCTCTTCTGAACAGGGCTCTGGGGGGGGGGGAGCGTGAAAAAGGATGTCTGTGGAGTCCACAGCATGATCTAATGCCTACCCCTTCCATATGAATCGTATGGAAAAAAAGAGGCAGAATTTACATGCTTGAAGCTGCCTTCTTTACTTTTTTGATCCCCGGTTAGCTCCTTTGGGTGAGGCCCCAAATGAAATGGTTATTGAACAGTAGAGACTTGGCAATGGACAATCAACACAATCTCTACAAGCCCCAGTAGCACCAAAAAACAAAGTCTAACAGAGTCCAAACAACACTAAATCAACCTTCACCACAAACTCATCTCTCAACCCTTACATACATGCCAGACACATAAGCAGTCTGAATTGGCATCAAGACAATGTGTTATACAGCTCTACGTTTTAGGAATAGTTATCACAATCATTATGTTGCATTCTTGCTGGCTGTAGGCTGGGAAATGCAATATTAAAACACAAACATCCATTCATAAATGTTATAGTTTATAGTGAATGAGAATGGGAATTTGTCACAGAGATGTCATTTTCAACAGAATCCTGGAATAGTTCCCATTTGTCCATTTCAATAATAGCACTAGCACTTTAGACTTATATACTGCTTCATAGTGTTTTAAAGCCCTTTCTAAGTGGCTGTTACAGAGTCAGCCTATTGCCCCCAACAATCTGGGTCCTCATTTTACTGACTTTGGAAGGATGGAAAGCTGATTCAACCATGAGCTGATTAGGATCAAACTGCTGGCAGTCAGCAGAGTTAGACTGCAATATTGCATTTTAACTATCATTTGGAATTCCCAAGCCTTTATATTCAAAAAAAAATATTTTGTCTTCACATCTTATTTTTAAAAAATGTGATAAATTTGTTCTATGTTATTTTAGTCTTGGAGAAACTCAATACGTAAAATCTCAATAATAATTGTGATAGCATAATGGTCACATTGCTAGAAGAAAAGATGTAAGGTCTGAACAGGCCTTGGATTGGATAACATTGTCATTTTTTTAAAAAAAAATATTGTGTTTCAAATATTAAAAAGAACAAAATACAAATACGAAAACGAATATAGAAAAGACAGAACATAAAACACAAATCAACTAACCAAACACACGTACATTAAGACTAAATATTTCTATGCTAGTAACCTATGCTTAAAAAGCGGCTTGATATATAATCTAAGAATTCCTTTACATATACTTAAGATGAAAAATATGGTTCAAAATATACATATTCATATTTACAACACTTCTTATCCTCGTCCTCCCATTGCGGTTTAATTTTCCATCCATTGGTACCATCTTGACCAAATCTTATAATATACAGAGTATTGTTTTCCTTTCAGTTTGAGTGAAAGTTTACACGCCTCCGCACAATAATAATTTTTTTGGTATATGATAGTGTCTGACAGTATATCTGGAATTTTCCAATATTGAGCTATGACTAATCTAATTGCGGTCAATATATTGATAATTTGCCTTCAGGAATGCCAAGCAGAAAAAATTCCGGAGTTTTTTTGATGTTGTATCCAGAAATCTGTACCAACC
>JANHFP010009058.1:491079-504702 GCA_032468135.1 Calamaria suluensis
CTGCCTGGGCAGGGGGTTGGACTAGATGACCTCCAAGGTCCCTTCCAACTCTTATTCTATTCTATTCTATTCAAGTTATCCTATACTAGGCTGACTAACCACTCAGACAAGCTCAGGCACCTGCAACATAAGAAACAAGCAAAGCTGTAAAAACTAAATGATACCAAATTAACCCCTCCCCCCCTTTTTAAAGAAGAGAAAATGTTTCATGGATCATAAGAGTCATGCATGTTGCAAATCTTTATTAGGGTAAGAAATGCCTTTATTAGGGCCCTGAGCAGAAGTCAAAGTTTACAGTGTGCATGGAGGTAAACATTATCACTAGCATGCAGAATTGCCATTTTGATTATAAAATAAATATGCCTGGATACTCAAATTATTTCTGGTTTGATGTTATCTCTGTACTGTACTCTGTACTGTTAGTGGACCTAGTCAAAAAAGGGTCAATTTATCCTCTTTATTTACCATTGAACTCAGTAGGACATCAAAAATGTATTTCCAACATTTCCTCATAGACTTGGTTTTTACGTGTTTCATTCCTAAGGGAAAGTATGTTCTAATAGTCCCTGTTCAACCCAACATATCTGCAAATTAAGAAATTAGTTCTCCACAATCTCCCTGGTCAAATTTGTTATCTAGAGTCTCATAACTGTTTCTAACAAAGATTACACTGATATTTCTCTTCAGCTACATGTCCTGCAGGAATGTTTTGTGGTCTGATCAGTAAAAATGTAATAACATTTTCACCTAGTCAATATTTAATTCTGTAAATGCAACTGGTAGTTGTAATCTAGGTTATTAACCACACAGTGATTTACGATGGAGGGCAACAACAGAGGAGAGAGAGCACTAGGAAGGTCCTCTGGTACCAATAAAAAGGTTATAAATTTCATGCCCCTGCCTGAGAAATGTATTTATATCCTACATTAAAAATAACTTTTTATACATTTTAATGATCCATGTTATTAATGGTGCTGTCACCATTATTCCCTGTTCAAAACTATCTTTAAAAAAAACCCATCTGCTTTTTGAAACCTAATTTTGGGAAGGGGCAAATCCTATTACCTATTTTTCTAGAAATTTATATAAGGTAAAAAGAAGAGTTGGTTTGTTGGATTAGGCAGCAAAATGTACACAACCCAAATTGTACTGCCAATACAAAGGCTGGATTAAATGCAGACAAACACAAGTGTTTCTCTACCTCATCCATTAAAAACAATGTGTAGGCAGGAAGATGCTGAAATAGAATAGCAATTTTAATTATGCAGAATTATTGTGAGCATCTAACATGTCCTATTTTCATACTGGCAAACAGTTGATATGAGACTGTGAACCAAAAAAAGGATTGAAGAAAAAACCTGCCAGTTTTGTTTTCTGGCAGTAACCCTAATGCTTGTAGCTCCAGCTATCTCAATTAATGGTATGCATATCACTGGTGGGATACAGAATTGGGGTAAAATAGGATATAAAACATATCTCCCCAAATCAGGAAAAAGCTTTCACGAGGGACAAGAAACCAGAGATCAAGAACAGAGTAGCCAAACTTCATTTGAAAACACATTTCAGTCTAGTTTCCCTCGGTTATGCAGGTATACGCAACCTTCTGGATGAAACTAGATGGCAGCACAGAGATAAAGAATAGTCTAAGAATAGTCTTACTGAAAGATGTTATATCTTTACTACTAAGTACTTAAAAGATACTCCAGGAAGGAATCATTTCTTTCTTCTGGCTGTTTTACTGAAGCATCTACAAGAGGGGTTGTACATCAGAGTTGTGTTTGACCTCAGGAAAATAGGGTGGGTGTGGCCAGGGGGGGAAAGTCAGTTTGATATCACTTGTGCTGGGGGCACCTGGATTTTTAAAATCCAGATTTTCTAGTATCAACAAATTTTCTAGTATTAACAATCTTTGTTCAAAATTGTTAATACTAGAAGGTACAAGAAAATTGAAGGCAATAATAACAAATAAGGCAATGGCAAACTACTTGCATAACGTGAATCTCCAGTTTGGTGGCAGTGTCTACTTTTGATTCAACAATTTGAACCATAGGATCTTGTGATCAGATTGTCAATGTATCTAGTCTTCAGATCTTGATCTTGAATTCTTAGGGTGGCTGGGAATAAAATGCATCCATTGTGATTTATTGGTATACGAATGGGCAGACACGGAGTGTATAATTTTATCCTACCTGGATAAGGCCAGATATATCATTTTCATTAAAATCTTCTGAAACAGGTTTTGGATCCAACATCAGCTTAAAGCCAGGATACATTAAATTATTTTTTCTTTGCTCATGTCAATAAGACGTCGTCCTGTGGCTGTTTCAGATAAACAACTTCCTGGATCTTGGATCAGGGAGGTTGTACTAGTGCTTTGATGGTGAACCTATGGCACACATGCCACAGGTGGCATGCAGAGCCAATTGGTGGGCACTCAAGCACAGACTCCTGGAAGTAGGCAAACAGGCCATTTCCAGCCTCTGGAGGGCCTCTGGGGGTGGGGAAGTCTGTTTTTGCCCTCCTCTGATTCCTAAAAAGGCTCTGGAAACTGTGGAGAGAGAAAAACAGGCCTTCTGGAAGTCACCAAATGGGCTGTTTCTGGCCTCCGTGGGAAGCCCGTTTTTTCCCTCCCCAGACTCCTAGAAAGGCTCTTGTTTTGGACAGCAAAAAACAACGATTCCTGGCCCACTGTTACAAAAATGGTGGGAGTGCAGGGGATTTTGTGTGCATGTGGGTGGGTTCATGCACATATACAGGATCAGGGGGCATAGAATTATGGGTGTGGGCACACACATGACACACACACCCTGTACTCACCCCACTTTTGGCACTTGATTGCAAAAAGGTTAGCCATCACTGTACTAGTGAATAAACTTTGTCAGGATTTGGATGCCATTGTGTGCCATAGGTTTGTTTGTCTATTTGTTTGTTTGTTTATCTAATTTGTCAACAAGTTCAAGGAAACAAGTAACAGTATAAACATAGACTGTCATGCCCTTAATAAAATATCTCAGGAAAGAAAATACAGGAATCTCATCTTCGTGAAATAAAGTACTTTTACTGAAACATCTTATAGTTAAGGTAAAAAAGCAGTCAATGAGGTTTACAGGAAATGAAGTAACATAACATACAACTTTTCAGCCCAGTCTCCCCCCTGTCCAATATTGTCCAATACAATTGATTTATTGCAATCACATGTGATTATGATGTTGGCAACGTTGGCAATGTCACTTCCATTCGCATTCCTCAGGGTAACAGTCTTCTAACTGTCATCCTCAGGTGGCGGGTAATTCATATTGTGGGTAGGTTTGATTTGTATGGTCACCTACGGCCATTTCTAAAGAAATTAGTAGAAAAACTCCCACAGACACTCCCTTTTCTTATGGCAGCCGAAGCATGAGTTGGTGAAAGAAAGCACACAATACAGGCAAGCATAGAGGAACAGAAAAGAACATTATAATAAAAGAGAAACTATGAAGATTGGTGAATTAAACTAGAACAATATTATATCTGAGGTGTCATGCCTCAGCCACAGTCTGATTCAGACACAGAGGGGTTAACTGACTTGGCTGGGAACAGCATGGACCAAGTAGCCGATTATGTCATGGACCCATTAGCCTCTGCAGCTGGGAGCGAACCTCAGAGGACGAAGAAGAAACATTCCCCCTTGCAGATGCTAGGGAGAGATGCAGGGACAAGAGACGTCAGGAACTATTACACCTGAGTAAATGTTAATTATGGGAAAGTTTTATAAGGTAGAGAATGGGTGGGGTTTCTTTGCTGGGGTCAAATTGTGACTTTTGTGTCAGAGATTCTGTGTCTGCTTTGCTGCTGTTTCCTGCCATGTTTATCATCTGTGGTATGTACTGATTAGTTTTCTGAATTGCAGCCAAAACTCCTGGCAATTCATTTCATTTTGCTATGTGTCTTTTCAATAAGTGCTGTGAACTTTTGATAAAGACCTTTTGTTTTGATACGTTTGTGTTGGGGTTTTTTCCCTGTTAATTGGGTTTGGCAGGATCAGCACATGAGGCTGGAATTTCCCCCCCCCCCCCGTCAACAAGGAATTCATTCCTGGGAGAAAAAGAAAGAAAGGAAGAGGGTTAAAGACAATATTTTCAGTCATCAAGGTTTGTCAGGGTAGTGTGCTCAAAAATCAGAAACAAGTTTAGGAGCATAAACATCCCGTTCGTTCACCCATTCAGCAGCTGAGGGAGGGAAATGTTTCCAAATCACCAAATATTGCAACTTAATCACAAAAATTGGCACAATTAAAGATATAAATAGGCAAAACATAACCATAAACAGATGGGATGATTACAAATGGATGGAAACAGTAGGACAGGGATGGTAGGCATGCAGGTGCACTTATGCACGCCCCCTTAAGGACCTCTTAAAAGGATCACCATCACTGATCTATGCCAGGGCTATCAAATTCCCGGCTCACAGGCCAGATGCATCACACACTGACCACACCCACACCTGGTTTAGCAAAAGGGGAAAAGTCCTGATATATTATGTGACACTGTTGTGACAATGTGAGTTTAATAGCCCCGATTTATACAGTAATTCAAGGCTTTGTCACTATCTCCTTGAACTACTGCAATTTAGTCAACATTGGGTTTTCTTTGAAGTTCACTCAGAAACTGTAGTTGGTTCAAAATAATATAGATCCTTATGCTAACCAGAATTCAGTGATAGGAGCACTTAGCACCAATGTCCTGCACTGGTTGCCAATATACTTCCAAGTGCAGTTTAAGTGCTGGTACTAATCTATAAAATGGAACATTATTTGTAGACCATTATCACATTGAAATTAGTTGACCCAATTTTTTTTTAAAAAAGTATTAGTGGTGCCCCAATTTAGGCAAATGGTCCTGCACCAGATGTTTCAAACAGCTTCCTAATCAATACCAGGTTGGATTTTATTCCAACCACCTTCCAATAGTTGTTCAAAGCTTTGTTTCTCCAAAGATCATTAGGACTTTGATTTCTGTTTTGATTATAGTTTGTTGGGTTTGTTGATATTTCTTTATTGTATATTGTTTCTTATGTATCTATAAACTGCCAAAAATATTTAGGGTTTTAGCAGTCTATAAATATAATCACCATCAACACCAGATGAAAATTATGTGAATGTCTATGAAATCACTAGGAGTCAAGCTCAACTCAAGAGAGACTTTATAATGGATTTTTACTCCATATGTTTTTATTATATTTCTTTCAATATAAGGTCTTTTTGTTTATATCATTTGATAGAGGGCATACATATATAAATGAGTTTTTATTTTCCTTCACATTTCATGTCCCTCTCATGAATAGATTGCAGGCAAAAGTATTCTTCATTTTGTCATTATTTTAGAATTATTATTGTAAGACGTTCATTGCAGATCACTTTACAATTCCTTTTGCAGGACTGGAGCATAGAAAGGGTAGCAGCACAGAAGTTCCCTTAGAAGAAAAATAGGGCTTAGATATTTTTTAAAAACTAAGTACTTTATTAAAAAAATAATCATTAAAAATATAATAAGCAAGCATAATGATTCATAACATTCACAAATTAAAACCTTGACTGGATTATTCCATATAATAGTGATGGCTAACTTTTTTGCCATTGTGCACCAAAAGTGGGAGGAGCGTGGCGGGGGGTTGCCTCCATGCCCACACCCATAATTAAATGTGCCCCACCCCTCACACAATTGTGTGTGATTCCCCCATGCCCCCCTGCTTTTGGCATGTGATGGCCTGGTAGTCTTGTTTTTCACTCTGCTGGCTCCAGAGTCTCTCTAGGAGTCAGGGAGGGCAAAAACGGGCTTCCCCACCCACCTGGGGCCCTCTGGAGGCCAATAAAGGCCCGTATCCTGATTTCTGGTGGGCCCAGAAGGCCTGAAAATCAGCTGGCTCATGTGCCTACCAATATGGTTATGTGTGCCACCTGTGGCACAGGTGCCATAGGTTCACCATCACTGGTTTAGATACCGAATCCCATTTTTAAAAAGTTCAAAGACATCAGAAAATATCATACTAATACAATGGCCACTTTTGGGAGCAAAGCCACACACAAGCATGTGATGATTTTGTTACATTGACTCATATGCAGGCAAATTACAAATTAATTCTTTCTTTCAAAATTAGAATAGAAATGTATTTTTAAACAAAAGGACAATTGTGTAATTATTAAAGAATTTCCCTGATGTATAAACTAAGCTATATGGATTTGTAGGGCTAAAATATTTATAAGTTCCAGTTGAATCAAAAATGCAATTCAGTCTCCCACACCATCTCTAAATGTAAAACAAGAGTAGCAATCAAGGCTGAAATAAATAGTTTTGAACTTTAGCTCTGGCAAAAGATAGTCTTCAGAGCTGGCTGAGAAAGAGCAAGAATAGTGCAGACCAGTAACGAACCTATAAAATTAATTTCTAACCATCTAACCATTTAACCCTAGGAAGGAGACAAGGGCAAACCACTTTTGATATCTTGCCAAGAAAACTATAGAGATTTATCCTAGCAGTTGCTAGGAGTCAATACTGATTCAAAGGGACAAATGTACTGTATATATACATGCAGATATATGTATGTGCACATATGTATGGGTGTGTGTTTGTCTATGTACAGTATATACACATATCTATTCTTTAACTAAAGAAAAAATGCAGATGTGATTGTGTGCAATATCATATCCATAAACAACAATGCACAGTGACTTTGTTACACCCAGTGATTACAATGTCCATGGCTGGAGGCAAAACATGCACACATAGACACAGTTTGTATGTTTGAATGAAACAGCTGTGGCAAGAGCAAACTGCACATAGTCCATTTCTGAAATTAATTAGACAGATCCTCTCTGAATTTCTGGAAGACAGGCCTAGTGGAACAGCAGGCACAGCTGAGTCATGAAAGACTTCAGAAACAGAATGTAATGGGATAAAAGCCATTCATTCTTATCTCAAATAGGTCCGCTTCACCTTTCCATCAAGAATTATATGTGGTTCCTCTCCCTAATACAGCTGAAACTATCCATGCAGAGCTCTTTTGAAATAGCTGAACCATGCAAATTAGTTGTTTAGAAGAGGAATCCAAATGAGTATTAAAAAGTTAATACTTTTCAATAAGATCACATTTACAGTTGAAATTACTGATCCTTAAATAGGAGCAGTAGACAAATTTACCAATGGTGTGAATTATTTTATCTTCCTCCCTCATGGAAATATCTTGAATTTTACATATTTCATTCCTCTTCCTGGTTTCTTAATCTTAATTTTTACCATTTAAACCTAGATAAGGAATTCTCCAGCTATACATTCTGTAATAAGTTGCCTTTTCCAAGCAGATTCATCTGGATGTGATGGCTTTACACCCCTTCAGAGTTTTGATAAGTGCTAGTTGGTTTTACAGAAATGCACACATCCAATATTAGATGTGAGGAGGACTTAAAAATGTAACTTTTTCAAAGTCAAAGTTACTTCATTTTATTAAGAAGTTATTGTTTACTACATATAGTAAAACACACAGAGACATATTGCATAAAAATCTAAAACATGGTTTACTCTGAGACTGAAACAGATTGTATTATGTTAGCTTGAACCATAGGTGGGTTTCAGTAGGTTCTGACCAGTTCTGGAGAACTGGTAACAGAAAATTTGTGCAGTTTGGAGAACTGGTAAATACCACCTCTGACTGGCCCTGCCCCCATCTATTCTCTGCCTCCCAAATTCAGCTGATTGGGAGGAAATGGGGATTTTGCAGTAAACTTCCCCTGGAGCAGGGTGGGAATGGAGATTTCACAATGCCCTTCCCCAACCATGCCTACCAAGCCACACCCTTTTTTACTGGTATTAAAAAAATTGAAACCCACCACCGGCTTTTGGAATGAGGGCTTCCAAAAGAAGTCTGATTTTGTTGCTTTTATAGAACAACAAGCTCTGTGCTAGTAATGGAAGAATCATGTTCACAATGAAAAAGGATCAAGCCTAGCCTCTGAATTTTAAATGTGAAATGTTACAAATTTTAAATTTTGAAAATGTTGAAACTGTTTCAGTCTTGGGATGCTTCCTCCTGATCAGAACAGTAACAAAACACTTCTGCCAATATAGAAACAACTTATTTTGAATAAGTGTTTCAAACTTGTAGGAGTTCATTTCACATGTTGCATATATCTATTGGCAGAATCAGGTCTAAGCTGGGCTTTACAGCATGCATAAACAATATAATTTGCTGACATCTGATGTCATTTAAATGGCTTTAAAAGGGGCCTGCACAAATTATCAGGAATATAATATAGCCATTAAGGTGTCCCACACTGGCCACACCCAATTCCGTTTTAGCGAAGGGGCAAAAGTTGTAATACATCATGTGATGACAATGTGACGATGCAAGTTTGATACCTCTGATTTAGCAGACCTCTTCTTAAATTCTTAAACAGGGCTTTAACATTCCTACCTCAAAAGTATTTTGTTTTAGCTATTTACACTGCAAAGTTATGGCTATGGAACTTTTAATAAATAATAAACTGCTGAATAACTTTTTTGCTTTTCTTTTTTCTCTGATGCAGAATTTATCTGGTAGGCATAAAAATAATTAACTTGCCAGTCCCATGACAATGTTGTTGTCTAGTGTCTTCAGCAATGGCTGGTCCAGAAAAATGATGGTGTTCCCTTGCTCTTTAAGCTCATAGCTGAGAAATTCAGATTCAAGGGGTGCCTGAATGATGGCCTGTAATTCCTATGGAACAACCTGCCAGTTCTCTTCAGCTGTATAGATTTGTGCAGGAGATTGATCAACTCATTGCCAATGCTGCACTTTATCAGCCAGTTCAAGCAAAAGGAGCACAACTGACAGATATTCCTCAATTGTCCCGGGAGAGGGTAGAAGAAAGAAGGTTCTTATTTCAATATTCTAAAAATGCAAGGGAAGAACCTGTCATCTTTTCTAAATATCATGATAAACAATCACTAGCAAAACATGTTAGGAAATCCTATTTTTCAAAGTCCTGTGGTCTGAGAATACTTTTGCACCAGGTAGTTTTCTTGTGAGCAAAGAAATGGGAAACATTCTCTCTTTGTTTGTCCTGGTTCCTTCAAACATTCTTCCACTGTTTTTTTGGGGGGCTTTAAAATTCACACACCCATGGCCCACTATGTAACCTGTCTTTGCATAAGATGGCAAACTAATGACAGAACCCATTATCCATGAGGCCTTTTGTTCTGTCCAACATTGAGGAACAAAGTCTTTTTTAGCTAATTACTATTGAAAGTGAATCAGTTCGCCTGGCTGAGAAGAGCACTCCAAACACCTGGACTTTGCATTCCCAAAATAACTACAGTATTCATGAGCAAACACTCATCCATGGCAGATTCTTACTTGGAAGACCTCACGTTCCCATTCAGAGATCAACTTAAATTTTAGACAAAGCAAATAAGAAATAATATTTTCCTCTTGCCCTTCATATTTGTACTTTTTAGTAAGCAAACGGTAGGGAAGCCAGTAGCTTTGGGCAAACATGTTTAGCCTTGCAATGTAAATACAGAATTATCAGCATCTCTATCTGGAAGTTGTTTGAATAAATGGTCTGGGAATGTAGCTGGTGAAAATGATTTTTGACCGTGGGCTTAGTGGAAGAACCATTTGAAAGTCTACAGTGTTGCAATTAAACTTTTGTCACTGAATATTGTTTTTTGACAAAATGGTCAAACTTTTGAGTTCATATTTTCAAAATTTTACTTTTTTAAAGTTACCCTACTTATGATCAAATTTTAAAGATGATACAACTACTACCCAACATCCAGATTCAGTTCTATGGACATATAACAGTGGCTCTGAACTAGACATGTCTATTTCCACCTGAAACACAAAGTTCAATCAGTACTGGGAGATGAGTACTATAATATAGATATTGCAACATTTTGATATGAGGAGGCACCTATAAAAGTTATATAGACAGAATTATATAAACTAGTTTGATAGGGGGACACAGATTTATGTTATGATCTTGGATTTGACATGGAGGGAAAAATCTCTCTTTAGAACTTTAGGATCCTGAGACTAGGTACTGAGGCCAAGAAAGTCCCTATCAATATTTTATATAGTATCCAAGGCAGGGATTGGTCAACTCCATCTTACATTCTGCTCAGATTCTCTCTAAAATAGTTTTGCCTTCGCCTACACTATGTTCAACCATGTTAAAACTCTTGTTCACCCTTGATAAAAACCCTTGTTTCTTCTTTAATATTATTATTATTCCATTTTGCTCAACTTCTTTTTGTGGTGCCATTAATTTCACAGTAAAGGAGGTGATGAGCAATCAGTTGTTTGCTATAATCACCAAAAGACAAGGACCATGAATGGAGAACTTCATTATTTGTTTGTTTTGCTGAAAATCTAGATGTTATTTTTGTTTGACATTCTATACATAATTTCATGATGCTGAATTACTTTTTTCCACAAGCCAATGTAGCAATATAGATTTTGTCCTTTGCAAGTATTTCCACTTTAAAAATTCAAAATACCTTCATATATAATAAGGTTTCATTCTTATTCTTCTTCCATAAAAAGAATCCTTAACCATTTGTGGTTTTCTGAAAAAGATGCTGATCAAGTGCAGAGTACTGTGGAGTAATTTCTGAATTAGTATTTTCTAGCAACTTCTAGAACCAACCATCTATATAATATTATCTGTGTATTTCCCATATTTACTACTTTTATAAATAGCATAAGGGAGCAAGCATACAGAGTACTCCTCCATCTTCCTATTTTCCCCACAACAGTCTGTGAGATAAGTTGCTTGAGAGACAGTGACTGGCTCAAAGTTAACCAGCCAACTTCCATGCTTAAAGTGAAACTAGAATTCATGATGTCCTGGTTTCTAGTTTGGTCTAGTCACTTGGCAAGTTGATGGTTGATGGATGGATGAATACACATGACACACAAGCATATACATACAATAATAAGGACATGCACTTTAATGATGGATAGGTGATTTTGTAAATACATTGTCCCAAAGGTTTAAATGACAAAGGTCACTCTTTTGAAGAAAGCAAAATCCACATTTTGGGCAGAAAGGATCACTGGTTTGAAAGAGGGGTCAAAGAGGCCATCTATGTAAAAATTGAACAAGATCATCTAACTCCTGTCTACAACATAGTCCTTTTAGCGGTTTCAAGAAGGCTCCACACCCACTTGCACTATTTAGGTAACCATGAGTAGTACAAATGGCCTCAATGACTCTCTGAAAGAAGGCAAATGACCAGCTGACTGCTAGGAATATTAATCCTTTCATTCCCTACCATGCAGTCAGACCTGAAGAAACTTCTTGGATGAGAAGTGAAAGATCTTCAAAGAAAAACAAGAAGGTTCAATTGCCTCTTGGAAAATCACCTTTGGAACAACAATGACCTGAATGGTTGAGAATTTCAGTAGACATTTGTAATGGCGTTGCTGCTAGTATAGGAATAAGGGTAGCAAACCTATCTTAAATCAGAAGACATAAATTAATGTGAGAGGAAAACTAATTAAATACCAATACTAATATTTTTTTAAAACAAAATGAAACATTGGGATATATTGTAAAATAGAGGAAGGAAGAAAAGGAGAAAGGAGAAGAAAGAAAAGGAAAGGAAATCATGTCACATGCACACACAGTCACACAAAAATAAATTCTGTCCAGCAGTGTGATAGGATTTCAGTGACACTGAACATCAGTCTGTTTTTTCACTCACTCATCTAATATTGGACTGAATGCATATTGGATTGAGAGCACTTATATGATATACACATTTGCATGAATATGATATATACCTAGAATATTCCTGGCGTTATTGTATTTTGATGGGTGAAGTTGTCATTCTGTTAAGGCAGCACAATGCTCAGAGAAGAAAACTGCCATACGATGATAAGAATAGAGTGGGCAGCCATTACAAATTCCACAAAATAAATAATAACACATCAAAGGGAAAACCTTTCTGAATTTTTGCGAGAGATATTTGTGCCATGATATGCTGATCATTATTTTAGTGTCACATAAGGGGATTCTGAATCCCTCTCAATTCTTTGGGGTTCTATTGAGCCCCAAAGAGCTAGATCAAGGCTTTTGATTACAGGAAAGAAAGTACATAGTATCCAAATAGTATATATCAGATGGTGTTTCATATGATATTCCGCTCAATCATGACAAAGAATGAAGAGGATAAGGTAAGGAAAGGACTATCTCTTCTCAGGTGATAATAAATTGAGATGGGACTTTTATTATACCCCATGCCCATGTCCTCATTGTGACTGATGAAAGAAAAGATATAAATCCACATATATATAAGCAGTAAATTGAAATCTGCAATTAGAAAGTAGTGTTTAATAATAATATTATGAAGTAATGTTCTACCAGGTAGCACTGTCATCAATGAAATTATAATATCTTTAAAGGGTGAGAGATTTTTTTTAACTGTCATGGTGGGTTGAATGTGATGTCCTTGCATTTATCTAGTTAAGAACTGGTCAGTAGATATGAACATTATGAATAAAGGATGTGTATGACAGCCCCATTATTTATTCCATAACCATCTCCCCATTGTTCAAGAACTTTGTAACAAGTAACTTTGCTAGTTTAACACAATTCAATTCAATCCCAAATTAAGATCTTCTTGGGAGTTTTCAGTTGGATTACGGGGGCAGCAAAGAGGCTTCAGATCAGCAGAAAATGGCCCATAGATATAAACTCTTTATCAGTAGCTTCTCCTGTCTCTTTTATTATTTTATAATAAAATAAATCCAACAATCTCTCCAAAAGAAATTATGAGGTATGTGTCCTGTGATCTCCAATAATAAACACATTGATTCTATTATTAGTATTTTCAACCAAAAAAAAATGGTTCTCAAATTCTTAATCCCTAGAGACTTATTTTCTACAGATAGTATCTGTTGGTAACATATTTGATGATACACTCCCATGAAGGAAGGAGAAAATTACTGGGAAAATTTGGTGCCTATATTGCCTCTAATTCTTTGAACATCTCAAGACTAAATCTAAAGTGGTAATTTCTGGAAGAGACCTGTCAAATACAACTAGCATTTGAGGGGGAATTTTAAGAACAATTATATTATTTCCCCTGAGCAGAGAAAATGTTTATGCAGAGCACAAGATTTGGAAGATACGTTACATGTATTATTTCACTGCCATCAAGGGCTTAATATTTGAAGGCACTGCTCAACAGAACTGGGAACCTAACAAAATATTAACTTTTTCCTAAAGGGAAAAAAATCACTTAGAGTCATTAGAACAGCTAGGTTTATAGTCAGGGCGGTTTAACAGAGAACCTATTATACTGAACGTAGTAGGATAACATGTGAAGGACATTCATTCATTTGAATACTCATTGTACTGAATATTATCACCCATCCTATTTTATTTCTTTGTATTGTATCTGCCACTATTTTATCTCAGTCTATTTTATCTTTTCTATTTTGTCTTATTTTACTTTTTTAAAATTTTCTCTTATTTCATTCTATCCTATTTTATTGTGGCTAACACCTATTGTTTATTGATACAGTAAGCTGACTAATAAAAAAGCTACTTACATGCATATTAGAGGTGGGTTTCAGCAGGTTTTGACCAGTTCTGGAGAACTG
>JANHFP010009058.1:527738-537981 GCA_032468135.1 Calamaria suluensis
TCAAGCTATTCTCCAAAGCACCTGAGGGCAGGACAAGAAGCAATGGGTGAAAACTAATCAAGGAGAGAAGCAACTTAGAACTAAAGAGAAATTTCCTGACAGTTAAAACAATTAATCAGTGGTACAACTTGCCTCCAGAAGTTGTGAATACTTCAACACTGGAAGTTTTTAAGAAGATGTTGGATAACCATTTATCTAAAGAGGTGTAGGGTTTTCTGCCTGGGCAGGGGTTTGGACTAGATGACCTCCAAGGTCCCTTCCAACTCTGTTTTTCTCTTCTCTTCTAGAGAGCACCAAGGACCCCTCAAATAATAAAGAATTTGAAGGGAAGAAAATAAAGGATTTTCAAAGAATGACTAATTAACATATAACTTAAATAGTGGCTTCTAATATTTAAACTACCAGTATGAAGGATCCATGCTTCACTTTTCTTTTCCAAGCTAGCATTCTAGCGATTGGATTCAGGTTAACTATTCAGGCTCTTCTTCAAGAGGAGGCCTTGCCAGAAGTAAACCTTTGGAGGAAACCCACATTGCTTTCATTTCTGAACACAGTGAAAGTCTTCCTAAACCATATAAACTTTATACTAATCAACCATTTCTTTAAAACAATGTCACTTTAAGAATATTATTGTTGTTTAGAAGCATACATAACTTTGAAGTTTAAACTACTTATGAATCATTTATGAGAAAGTTAGTGTGAAAATGGTATAGATAAATGAAACTAATAAATATCCCTGCATTGATTTCATGACTACCTACTTCATAGCATCCCATAAATTTATCTGAAAATGAACATTATTGTTGTATTCAAGCACCTCAGTCAAAAGAAGTGTTTATATATCATATTTAGAATTGCCTGGGTGCAACTCAGTTTTATCACACAGACTTGAATGGCAACATGTTTGTTATTTTTAGAAATGTTGGATCCGTCATTTCTTACTGAAAAAGTTCCTGCCTGCTTTCTTTTTCAATAGCAAAAACAAAAAAGGCTGTAAATGATAATTCTAAAATCACATCCATTTGAAAGGCCATAAATGTTCAACTTTAGCCATAATTTTGGAGATTTCTGCAGATCAAAGTGGTTGAACATACATAAACAGCATCACTAACAATGGGCCAGTTGCCTTCTGCCTTCATGACGTAGGATGCTGGTAGTATGATGAGAACAGATACCATAGAAGGACTTCTTCTCATTGTAGAGTAACTTGGAAGGCTCCAGCAGCATCAGATGAACTCTCAGCTCCAAGACATTTACTCAAGAGTAAACCTAAAACCTGATCAGGTCTACAAATAGAGAGGTTTCCTTTTAACTCATGCAGGTTTTTTTGAGGAATGGACTTTTCATTTCCCACAAATGTTGTTTCTCCTGATAAGAAAACGGCTGACACTATCAGATCCAGAATTGCATCCAAACCTTTCCTTTTGTCAGTGGCCAAAGGCCACCGAATTTCTGTCGTGCAGAAACATGATGGTAACAGTGTTCAGGCAATTGAAGGCCAAATGACAACACCGCCAATTTATATTTGAAGTACTGAATGGACAGCCGTAGCTCTTTCCTCTGATAATAGCTGTACCAGTGGCAGTCCACCTCGAAGGCAACTTCCTTTTATAATCACACTATCGTCTAAAGCTAAACGTTGAGAGCAAAGGTGGTATGCTCAACCATAATTTAAAGGCCGGTGACACAAAAGGAAGGGCTAGGATGTTTAACTGATAGGGCATCCAAATGTCATAGGCCCAGGCAAGCTCCTATTAGCAATAACTCAGACCCCTCTGAAGACATCTGGCATTCAAAACTGATGAGTGTTGGTCCCCGGGGTTTCCTCCTCCCGAGCCATGTTCAGGCCACTGGGTAACCTGAGTGACCCAGGAGTCAAACTATGATAACCCTCTTCAATTTAAAGAGCTGCTTCTCCCCATCTGTCTGAGGCCTGACTCTGCACAATAAATTTCCCAAAGAGCATAAAAAGCCATCTAGTGTATATCAAATCGATATCATTGTGGCTTGCAGCAATATCAGAGGCTACAGTTCACAAAATAAACTAGGCCAGGGGCTGGTTTTCTGCCCTGGGCAATCAATCAGGCTCTCTGGGTCATAGATTTTAGTGTAAATTAACACAGCAGAAACAATTGCGCTCCCCAGATGATGATGATATAATACTGTATTTGCTCTCCTTCTCTTCCCCCACCCCTGTTCTCATTGTGGGTCATGCCTGGCAGGGAAGCTGCATGAAACAAGAATAATAAAAAGCAATGATTAGAAAGAGAGTGGTACTCGTAAACCCGAACATTAATATTTTCCTGACAAATACGTATAAATGTACATTAATATATAAACAGTGGGGAGTGATGGGACAAATCAGAACACTGAAGGTTACTGATGAGGTTCCACCTATAAACATTCTTAAGAACAGCAATAAAAGGGAAGTGAATTGCTTCGGTATCCTTATCTAGGTGCTGATCTGGCCACCTCCCCGTCTCTCCCTATATAGCTAATAAAAATAGAGCTTGCCCAGTGAACATGATTAGGAGGAGAAAACAAAGATTTTGATTCAGAATTAATCTTTGCACAGGTGAATACCTTTAATTCATGCATAAATCAGTGGTGAAATCCTCTGTGGTTTGCCATCAGTTTGCCGGCTGTGCATGCATGGTGCATGCCAAATGCATACTTCATGTGGAAAAAGAACGCTTTCTAAAGTAAGTAGAACAGCAAGGGGGAAACAGCTGTGCGATGCTATTTATATTTGCTAGAAAGCAGGATTTCCTGATTTTTAGTGAATATAAATCGTGCCTTACAGCTGATCATCTGAAATATCAGTTCGGACTTACTGGTAGCTTTTTTTTACTACTAGTTCACCCAAACTTGTGCAAACTAGTAGGATTTCACCACTGACATAAACCACATATATAGTTATATATAGTTAATTCACAGAAATAATTGAAACATCCCCGGAGTTGTCCCAAAGGTGCTTTTTCAAAAGGCAAATGGACTTTCTTTGTTTTTGTTTGAAGACGTTTCACTTCTCATCCAAGAAGTTTTAGGTTGAGGAAAAGGAACATGAGCACCTTCTCCACTTCTACTATCAAGCTGAAATAACAAGCATTCTGAAAAGGAAACACAGACATAGAAATCATTTTCTTGGGTTGGGGGTGTCTGTGTGTGTGTGTGTGTTTGTCTGTGTGTAAACCTCAAGAGAAATATAAGGACCTACTTCAGCACAGATTGTGTCATATTAAAGAATGAAGAAGAATGGAGCAATATAGATAGGAAGATCACAGGACCAGATAATGCAAGGACAGCCCTCATCCTTTTACTGGCCTTTTTCCCCATCTGCATTAATTTCTTCCATATAAGGGAATGCCTGCCCTTCAACTGTTTTGATAAAAGGCTGCACCTTGAACTTAGTGGCAATGTTATAATAAGAGGAGAACATGAATGCCACACACTATGACTGACACTCAGTAAACTGCTTGAGTGTCAGTGATAGTTCCCATGGGCATGGGTATGGTGAATGTTTACCTAAAGTATAGCTTTGCACCAGGGGCAGGTTCCAAATCCTGCCTCTACTGGTTCACCTATGCATGTGCGCAGCACTTCTGCGCATGTACAGAAACATCCAGGAGGGTAGGTGGAGCCTCCCAATGCCGCCACTACCAGTTCACTCGAAGAGGGGCAAACTGGTAGCAACCCACCACTACTCTGCACCCCAAGATGACAATACAATTTAGGGAATCTTGCAAAGTAGAATCTTCCTTTCCACTTGAGTACATTAGGTACAATCTAATCTTAAAAAAGAGAGACATCTAGAAGTTTACCTACTTCTTTTTCCCAAACTACAGCTAACAGACAGGCTAACTAATGCAGGGTCTTCTTCATAGGAACAGCCTTTTCATCTTACTGGGGCAAAAGATAGAAAGATGGGAAAAGAATATTCATTACAGTAGTTCTTGTAAGAGATCAGAACCATTTTTTTTGTCTTCTTGCACTATTTTGATTAAAGGCAGTAATAATAAGGCCATTGTAAGCCAGAAGCAATAACTATAAATAAATAATAACATTTTGCTTTTAAAAATTAAATTGTTATTTTGATGCAAATATTGTTGGCAGTCCCAGTCTGAAAACACTGGGAAAGAGAGCAAAATATAAGGATTTACTCTATAGTCTTTGAATATTACTATGCCTGCAATTTGTTTCATTAGATTACTAGTCTCACATCCTTTCCTCTTGGCTTTCTTCTCAGAAACATATAGACAAAAAACTATATGTGTCGTTTTATTCTTTTCCCACTTTCAGGAAATTACAACGTATTTCCTGTAAATGAAATTCCTGTTGGACATAGTTATAACACTTGCTTCATGAACATTGCTCAAGTTGGATAGCTCTTAGGAATGCCCATGTGTACAAACATAATGCTCCAATATCCAACAGATCCAGTTTTGCATCTAGTTTTGCCAGGATATGAAAAAGATGTTGAGACTCTAGAAAGAGTGCAGAGAAGAGAAGCAAAGTTGATTGGGGGCTGGAGGCTAAAACATATGAAGAATGATTGTAGGAATTGGATATATATAATTTAATGAAAAGAAGGACTAAGGGTGACATGATAGTATGCTTCAGTATCTAAGGGGCTTCCACAAAGAAGAGGGGGTCCACCTATTCACCAAAGCACTTGAAAACAGGGCAAGAATTAATGGATGGAAACTAATGAAGGAGAGAAGCAACCTAGAATTAAGAAGAAATTTCATGACAGTGAGAACAATTAACCAGTGGAATAACTTGCTTCCAGAAGTTGTGGGTGCTCCAACACTGGAAGTTTTTAAGAACAGATTTGTCTTAAATGATATGCTTGAGCCAGGGGTTGGACTAGAAGACCTCCAAAGTCCCTTCCAACTCTGTTATTCCATTAGATATGATATATATTATAGGAATGTTAAAAGACATGCTAGGAAGGCCTGTTTGGGAAATGAATCTCATATCCCATTAAGAACTTCATATAAAATGATCATTGGTGGATTCAGAAGTCATTATTTCAAAATTATATGCAACAATAGCAATAGCACTTAGACTTATATACCACTTTACAGTGCTTTACAGCCCTCTCTAAGCGGTTTCACAGAGTCAGCAAATTTTCCCCAACAATCTGGGTCCTCATTTTATCCACCTTGGAAGGATGGAAGGCTGAATCAACCTTGAGCCTAGTGACAATCGAACTGTCAAACTGCAGACAGACGGCAATCAGCAGAAGCAGAAGCAGCAGCGCTCTAACCACTGCTCAATAAGCACAGTTAACTCTCATAAAACAGGGATCCCTATCATGTGCAGCACAGCACTGGGCTACATAAGCGGTCGGGTTCAGCATTTGCAGTTCCACTTGCACAAGCAGTTATACATTGGCAACAAATATGCAGACAAAATGAGTCTAGGATGGATGCAGATGTGGGCAGGAAGTGATAATCAGCTTGGTTGCTATCTGGAAATGCAGTATTGCAATGATTTAAAATGCAGAAGTGGACAGGTAAAGATTCTCCAGGACAGAGAGAGGAAACAAGGGAAAGAATGAGTTCAGCCTCAGCTGACCTAAAAGAAAATCTCTCTCCCCCTCTTCCTTCCCTCATCCCCCTCTCTCTTTTCATATCCCTCCCTCTCTCTCCCTCTCTCCTCCTCTTCCTCTCCCTCTCTCTTTCTTTTTCTTCCTCTAGTATCTTCAAGTCTTGTAGTCTCCAGGTAACTGTCCTATCTAGTTTACAAAATTTTCTGAAACAGTTTCTCAGAAGTAGTTTAACTTTGACATTTCTTCCTTCCTAACACTGAGAGAGTGTGACTAGGTCAAGGAACCCAGCTGGCTTCATGTTTAAAGCAGGACTAGAAATCATGGTCTCCCATTTTGTAGCCAAACCACTATACCAAATTGGCTCTCTACCAGAAAAGCTTTACTTCTTCTGTAATTGAATCTGTCTACATTTGTCTACTGGTTTGGCAAAAGTTCTGAGAGATTGCTAGGAAGGGATGCTATAAAAGGGATGGTAGATTAAAAAGTATAAACAAATCTGTTGAACCGCCACCTCCACTCCAAACTTTGCTCTCATTAAGACACCAACTCATTGTTGCACTAAAAAAAAAACCTATGAAAAGTGAAGATGCTATGACAGTATACTTTTCTCAGTAGTAATCACAACTGCATGTTGCTGTGTGACTTGATTGGAAGAGAGTATACTGTAAGTGAGGGGAAATTATATTCTAAAGTATACATAAACAACTAACAAAGTCCAGAAAAAGTATACAAATCTCTTTACACTAAGGAGAGAGAAAAGCTTTGCTGCAGTTTCAGTATCTTGAAAAACTAAGGTAGTGTTGACAGGGCAAGAAGAAAACATTTTATAAATTGTGTCAGTAAATTAGAATTTCTTGATACTTCAAGGGTTTTGCTTGGTTAATAAATATGCAAATGTACACACATTAATGTTTCCCAGATTTTTCTTTTGGAAAAGCCTAGGAACCAGAATAAGGCAAGAATTCTCTTGAATGGAAAAGATACCCACTGCACAGCAAGAACTTCCCAGAAATTTTCTGATTCTGAGGAAAAGTGAGCTCAGAGTTGGCTTTGCTAAATTTCAAATAAAGCAAACCAGAGTCCTAAATGAAGTCACTCAGATTCCAAAAACAAACAAGATGAGAACAATCGTGTCTGGGGATGATCCAAAAGTGGTGCAAGGCATCCAAGCAGTAAGGAAAATACAAAGTTCACTAGGCCAGGAATCATACACATGAGTAAATATGGTGGAGAGGATAGCTGTGGCAGTAACAGTCATAAGTCACTACTGTCAAGGAAGACCATCCAAAGTGAGCTTAATCATGAATAAAAATAATAATAAGCACTCAACTGGAGAGTAATAATCAGTGAAATCAGATCACCAAGGGAGGGAAAACTTCCAAATAAAAATAGCAATGTCAAATGCTACACCAGCACATAAATGGTTTAATGCTCTGGCATGATTCATCCCCATTACTCCCCCTTATAATATTGAAGACAGTTTGGAGTAAAAACATTGACGTCTACCCAAAAAAGTCAGTATGCATTCCTCTAACTTCCTCCTAACTTCCCAGTAATAGCCCTGTTAAAATAGACTGGGTTGACATAAATTGTTTGGCTCAAAGTCACCAAATGAACTTCTGATGGTGGGGACGGGTCCCCACCATCAGAAGCCAGTCTAGGGATCCATTCACTGCATCACTCTGGCTGCCTCACATGCCTTGCTGCACATATGCCCTTTTAAAGTCAATCTGGCTTCTTATTCTGAACATTTGTATTAAAGACTGGCTGAGTTCACACATTGCACTAAGTCACAACTTTTTTTTAGATTTGTTCGAATTTGTAATTCATGGTTTATAGACTTACATTTTGGTCAAACTCAGCTTATTGTGGCATAGCCAAGAAGGCACAATTAAACAAAACATGGATTAGCGCAAAGTGTCAACTAAACTATTAACAGGCACAGACTCCACCAATAGCGCACTCAGGAAATCCTTTCTATTGTTAGAAAGGTCATTTCAATATAATAGTTCCCCAGTAAATGTTACTGGTGGGAGGAAAACATGCAAGATTTTTTTCAAATACTGCATTGGGTTGATAATTTTAATTTTCTTTTACAGATTTGTTTCTTCTGCAAGAAAAATAACTATATTAGTAATAAAAATGAATGTAATGTATAAATACAGTAGTTGACATAAAATCCTAATAGATTATTTGTGTTTTAAATAAAATTAAAAAGCATATTGCATAAACTGAATAGCAAAAGAAATTCATTTTTAATTATGTTAGATTTAGATCAAGCAATTGTAAACTTATTATCTTTCAAGCTTATGTCAGAATTAGATTTCATTCATGTTTGCTTAAACTTGGAATGTCTATTTTAAAGATAAATGGAGTTTACTTAAAACAATCAATGTACTTTGTGGGTTCCAAATATGCAATCATAGTGCTAGTCAAAAGGAATCTAGTAACCCTTTTATTTTATATAGTTCATCTCAATTTCACCAAGAGAAATTGACTTCTTCAAAAGTTTGTCTAACTCATATTTTTCTGCATCTTGTAGATCAATTATCTTCGAATAAACTAACAGTCTGCAAATATCCCAGTTGTTTGCAATCATTCCCAGATTTTCCAGCATAGTTGGGTGTTTGTTTCCTGCAATCTATCATATCGGATATTCTGTAGTTCATTCAAAATGATTGCATCAGTCTAGAACAGTGTTTCCAAACCTTGGCAGCTATAAACATGCTAGCTGGGGAATTCTGGTAGTTGAAGTTCACACAGCTTCTAATTACAAAGATTGAGAAAACACTAGTTTAAATGAAGACTACTCCTTAACGCTACAGCCTTATGCATGCTTATTTGGAAATAATTCTCACTGTAATCACTTGGGGGGGGGATTTCCTAAACCAACCTGTATATGACATCAATTTTACTTAATATATGAAGTGGTCTTGTGTCCAAAGAGGCTATTTGTCCAGTTTGTTTAAGTCTTTTTCCTTCAAGATGCATATACATGAGCAGGATCCCATCAGCTCTGTTTGACACTTATTGAACTATTTGTGGGAATAGATCATTCTCATCGCAAGATCTCTTTGCACAACTACTTTGTAACTTAGGGCAAGATCTGTCACCTTGATTGTTATGTTCCCCTCTACAGGCATTAAAATTCTGCTTTTATTTAATATGGCTCTTCATAATTTCAGTGTTTTGACCATCCTCCTAGCAAATTGTCATGAGTAGAAGTCACAAAGGTGCTTTTTTCAAGAGGCAACTGGACTTTCTTGTTTTTCTTAGAAGATGTTTCACTTTTCATCCAAGAAGCTTCTTGAGATGACTGAGAATCTCCACAGTTATGAGTACAAGCATGTACAACCCACCTATTCTGCTACTTAGCCATGGCCTTTCTTGTGAATACTAAGTAGAAGCTCATCTTCTGATAATTTTTCAGACTCAATCCAAGGAATGAGGGGAAAATGTAATACTTAGCCAAATTTCCCTTCATTCTTTTTACTTATTTTCTTCTATACCAGGGGTGTCAAACTCGATTTCATTGAGGGCTGCATCAGTATTATGTTTGACCTCTGGGGCAGTGGTGAAAAACAATTTTTTTTACTACCAGTTCTGTGGGCATGGCTTGGTGGGTGTGGCTTGATGGGCATGGCGGGGAAGGCTACTGCAAAATCTCCATTCCCTCCCCACTCTGCAGCTAGTCAGAGATGATATTTGCTGGTTCTCCGAACTACTCAAATTTCCTGCTACCAGTTCTCTGAACTGCTCAAAATTTCTACTACCAGTTCTCCAGAACCTGTCAGAACCTTCTGGATTTCACCCCTGAAATCAACCCCAGGGCATGGCCATGGTGGGCATGGCTAGCTCGATGTCGCTCATGTAGGGGGCACTTGTGATGGCCCAAGCACTCTGCTAGTAAAAACTGACTCCCGATCTCCATTTTCAGCTGTGATGGCATCCTGCAACCCTCTGCCAGCAAAAATGGGCTCGGCAGGGCCACACGTGGACCTCCCAAGCTCCGTTTTAGGTTGCAACGGTTTCCTACAACCCTCCACCTGCAGCCCTACTGAGTTCTATTTTTGCTGGTAGAGGCACCGTGGGCCAGTCCTTTGCTGTTTCCAGGGAGGCCCTGCAGGCCAGATCTAAACATCCCTTAGGCCAGATCCATCGCCCGGGCCTTGAGTTTGACACCCCTGCTCTATATAGGCTTGAAAATTGAGTTAAGATAAGGGAGAAGGAACCTCCCTTTTGCTTTTGCTTCTATATCAGTTTATTGGCTAATAGTATAGGACTGAGAATACCAAGAAAAATGTAGTTGTCTGAAGAGCTTTGTCATTAAATTGAATAAAAGAAAATGAAGCAAAAACAGAATACAAGGATATGTAGGAACAATTTAGCCTTGCAGGGTGTCACAGTTCTCTACAATGTAATGATGACTCCCTAAAAATCTTTCTTGGATCCACAGTGTTAAAAGTGTTGCTAGTTTGGTAATTCTAATAAATGCAATAACAACATTCTCGTGACATCTGGCATTTCTATTTATGAATCAGGTGAGTTTGAATGGAAGACTAACAGTCAAAATTAGAGTTACCCAGGCTCCACAATAAAAGTCAGATGGAGTTCAAAAAGTAAAATAAATATCAGTCCCAGGTTTAAAATAAACCCCCCCCCCAAAAAAAAGCAAGCAAATAAATGATC
>JANHFP010009068.1:53826-65597 GCA_032468135.1 Calamaria suluensis
TGTAGGAAGTACAACTTCTGCAATAGAGTTATAAATGTCTGGAACACTCTACCTGATCCTGTTGTTAGTCTTGCTAATCCCCGTGCTTTTTTCCTTAAACTGTCCACCATGGACCTTTCATGCTTTTTAAGAGATCCTTAAGGGGGCATGCATAAGTGCACCTGTGTGCCTACCGTCCTTGTCCTATTGTTCCTACCTATTTGTAACCATCCCATTTGTTCATGGCTATGTTTTGCCTATTTATATCTTTAATTGTGCCAATTTTTGTGCCAATGTCTATGTTCATGCTCTTATGTGTTTCCTTGTACTTGTTGACAAATAAATGAATGAATGAATGAATGAATGAATATAGTGCTGAAAATGTGATTGTGTATGTAAAATTAGTAAATACAGTTCAAATAAATGTTATGGACTGAATATTCAGTTTTCTTAAAATTAACAATGGCATAATCACCTTAAATAAATGCAGTTTGTAATTTACAAAGATTGGAACACTTTTCTGTTGTGTTTGGTGTATGTATTTGTATGCATGTCCATCCTTCATTCATACACATTAGTGCAGATCTATTAATAGTGGCATTTAACAATATGGTCTATATCCAGAATACATTTGCAGAGATTATCTTCAATTTATTATGTATTATAAACAACAAATAGTTTTTCATTCTTAAGTACTTTTTTGCTTTTGGAGAAAATTGACTACACTTTAATATTTTATCACGCATGGAAAGTGTTAATATCTTAAACTTTTAAAACAAGTTTTTAAAGTTTACTTTTTTATAAACTTTCACCATCCTTAACAGATATTCATCTACCATCTGCAACTTATTTATACAAACTCTTACATCTTGTTTTAAGGACCATCTACACACACACACACACACTCTTTAAAAAATGTCCCACAAACAAGCCCAATCCATATTATGTGTTGAACATTTGTGAAGATTGTGTCTCCATCGATATGGAAACATTGAGGGAGGGGAAGGTTACAAAGGAGGAGGAGGTGTATGTGCAGGGCCGAATCGTCTAAAGAAATATATTATTCACTCTCCTGAGCCCCCTTTTTAAAGCTGCTTCACAGGGTTCTTTAATGTTGGGCAAACTGAAAAGAAAAACAATAATTAGAGATAATTGCTTGTGTCCAAACATAGGCATCAAAGCCTTTGGGACTCATTTGTCGTGGCCCTGGTGTGTGATCCAGAAAAATGACCCTTATTTTTATTTAGAGTGGGGGCACACATAGGCAGATGGAGAGACTCCTTTGCACTCTTCATTGGCTCAGCTGTGTCTGCCAAGGAGAATAGGCATAGAGGCCAGGATAAAAGAGATAGACAGGAGGGTCATAAGAGGCTGAATAATTACCAGGGTAAAGGGTAAAGGGAGTGGGAATACTGGAGTGTACTTCACCACCACTTTGGAGTTAGCTCTATGCATGTGGCAGACTGTCTGGGGATGGATGGTATGGGCATCCGCTCTCATTAACTCTATGGTTAGGGGAATCATACACGTTAAAGGAGGCAGAACCTCATTAAGACAACTAAGATCTTAACTAAAGCCCTCGTACTGACTTCAATGCAGGTGGTGAATCATCACTACCCCCAGCTGAATGAGGATGACCTAAGAGCAAAGGAACACTTGATTTTAAGGCATTTTAGATCTCCTGTGGATCACACGTTGAGAGATAAACCATACAGTGAATGTCACAACACCATTTAATCCTGATGACTTTATACCAAGCACTTGGACACAGGGCAAGAAACTACTAGAGGTTTCTGAAAGTTTCATAATGTGCATGAAAATATTTTTAGATCTGGTTTTTTTTGTGGTGGGGGGTTTGCACTTTCGTGTCAAAGGAAAAGGAGGGGCTCACAATTTTTAATTTTAAATGTGATCAAGAGAGATGTTCAAACTTGAGGAATGTTGATTCTCTACAATATTTGCTTTAAAGTAGTTGTTAAAGGCACAAAAAAACTGAAAGTGCCTTATATAAAGCTTCTATGGGAAGAAGCTATTATACCATTTCCTTCTACATTTTTAAAATGCGAAACTGGGAGCTTTTAAAGAGACACTTTAAAATTGGTCAATTTTAATCCCCTGGCATTTCTGCATCTCAAAGCTTAAAAAAAAATTAAAAGGCATTTTGTATGGAAAAGACTAGTTTATAAAGTAGCTGTGACTTTTCATACAGGAAATTAAGAAATGAAACAAATTAAGAAGCCTGGTTTTCCATTTTATTTTGATTGCTAAAAATAACGTCATCTGCAAGAGAGAGCCAAATGGATTCAAAGACATACTGGCCTATCTTGCCAATGACTCAGAGTAGTATGTTTGAAATTTATGTCTGCAATTTAAAAATAAGGGGGAGGGGGGAGTGAAGGGAGCCAGTTTGATGATGGCACAACTCCAAGAAAAGTTTGCAAATTGCTGTTGTTTTTTGTAGGAGAAGCTGAAATGAAGAGTCCTCCTTTTCCAGCCTAGCTGTCTGTAATGAAGCTGTAATGACCTAAATGATTGGTTGATTGGAGATCATAAACCGTCCTTTTCAACCTGACATTTCATAGGACCCTGAATAAAGTTACTGGCTTAAAGTAAACTCAGCCACTTTAAAACAGACATTTAAGCTGCAGATTGGTTGGTGACTGAATATGGCTTAGAAGTTCTTATGTTTAAAGCAAGGTCTCTCAACAAACATAATTCCTGTGTCTCTAGTGCTTTTCAACCTTGGCAACCTTTAAGATGTGTGGTTGGGGAATTCTGGGAATTGAAATCCACATAATCTAAAAGTTTCCAAGGTTAAGGAAAACTGCATTAAGCATTTACCAGAGGGAAGCCACATTACTTCTCTCCCATAACTACTCACTGGGTTATAAAAAATCATGTCCTGCATAGGTATGCTTTGTCTAAAAGTAAGAAAATGTGACAGGATTATTAATCAATCAATCAACATTAAGTTACTTGCAATACGGCCAGAAGATATAAGTGATTCACATTGGGGAGATGGGGTGGAGAAGAAAAGTAAATGTTTGGAGCATCCAGTTAGCTATGCTAACCAAAGGGGTTTTAAGAGCAATACAGTAGATTAAAAATTGCAATAAGAAAACAAAAGAAAATAATATGTATGAAAAACTTATAAACACATTTCAAAGCACACAAAAGAGCATTAAATAAAGATGTAACTAGATTATGAGGGGTAAAATCATTGAAAGATGACCACAATGCTAGTTATATTTATTCTATCAAAATAATGAACCTGTATTGCTACAATGATATATTGAATTAAAAGATGCCAGGATTTATGGATTTAGTGACAATGCTTTATGGATTTGTTTATAGATGGGATATGGGAAGAAATTATCATTTGTTATATATTTGTATATAGAAGGTGATAAGTTACTAAAGTTGTTTATACTTGTTATGATGAAAGTGCAAATCACTTTATATATTTCTATTTTTTTCTTGGCTATATTTTTACTTTTCTTTCTGTTTCTTTTTTTGACCTCCTACCCTTTTTTATTCTTATCTCTTCTTAAAACTTTACATGGTTTTTTTTTTACTGTTATAATTACAATCTTTAATAGAAAATCATTAAGTCTCCAGTTTTACACACATGCTAAAGTTCCACTGGACTCTGAGAGAACAGTCTATGTACTATTATGAAAGCTAGTGCAAAACAGCAATTTATCTGTATTGGTTCAACTCTCACGTACCTTTCTTACTTCATACAATGGCTCAGATGTGTGACACAGTGATCATACATCGCAAGCAGCCATTCTGCCCAACTTTTATTTCATTGGCGCAAGTGGTATCAAGTGAAATCCTACCATGTGCCATTAAATTGATGATTTTTTTTAGCATTTCATTTTTATATCTACTACCTTTTCTTTAAAATAAAACGGGAGGGATAGTAGTCTACTTATATACTGTGACATATATGCTAAAGAAAATGTTTAGGTTTTTATTAGAAATAGAGTATCTGCAGTTTCAGTAAATTTCTTCTTGTCATTATATTTTTCTTAGACAGCAATCCTATGCAGTATATTACTGGAAACAAGCTGATCAAAAAAATGGGATTTATTGTTAAGTATAGACAGGATTATAATAATTGATTATGTAAACAAAACAGTTCAATCTACATATTTTCAACTGTCTTCAATGGGGCATATTTCCTAGAAGTATACCTAGGATAATTTATATGCAATATTTATGTAATAATTTCCATTTTTATTTAGTTTCAAGGTTTATAAAGACAGATAAATGGTGAAATTTATATATTTCCAAATAGCATGGTTACAATACCAAACAGTAGAATTTTAAGAAAGTTATACTGTATGAATTTTCCTAAATTTTCTTATTGTCTTTAATACAATGAACTTCCACATAGGTAATTTAACATATTCCTAAATTTAGAGAATATTACAATAAGTGTATGAACAGACAGTTATAATATGCATTTTATCAAATTATAATGCTGCTGGACTTAAGAACAGTTTCGGGCTGAGTTTGGAAATAAGCCTCTTTTACAGTAAAGAAAATCAAATGCACCTATCTTTTTGTTGGAAAATGGGATCAATTGCAGAATTTCTACACTCCACAGCTTCCCGAAAACACGCGCGGGAGGGAAGTTAAACTCGACGTGAGAAGCTAAGGACAGTTGCATGGAAGCAGCAAATTTACCTGTTGCAGAGCGAGAAGGCTAGTCCGTGAAAAGCCGATCCGCGAAAAAAAGTCTGCCATTTAACCTTGCCATATCGCCTTGTTAAAATCCCTTTACTTCAAAATCCCACTTCCTTTTGTTATCTTAAAAATTGGGGAAAAAGGCAAAAGCCGCTTTGGCTGACTGTTGAATAATCCCATTGCGCCCCCTGGGTGTGTTAAAGAAAATAAAACTGTATTTACTTGGTCGGTTCTTAAGCAAAATTGATGACGATGTTATCCATTTCGTCGTGCCCAATTCTAGGCGCGCGCTTTCTATCCCGCCCGAGATCTCCGTGTACGATAAATAGAAGTAATATTATTATAGAAATGAGTTTGAAGCCCTTTCAATCAGATCAAGCTGTTTTCTTAAGTAGAAAGGCTTTCCCCGAACATTCCCAATACAGTAGTACTTCAAAAGATTTCCAAAGCTCAGTAATGATTGATTGATTATTGCCATTGTAGGTGCTGACTCTTAGTGCTGACCTTCAAAATGATTTAGGTTCAACTTGGCTTGTCACGTGTTCCAGTGATGCCTCATCACACCCATTCAGCTTCTGGTTATTTTCCTCTTCTTTTTCACCCTCCCCTGCACTATAAAGTTATTCTGAGAGATAAGCCTTTGCCTAATGTTTCCAAAACAGGATAATAGGTTGTTGATAGTTTGTGCCTGAAGTGATAATCCTGAATTAAATGGTTCTATGATCCATCTGTTTATTTGTTTTCTTAGCTATTCATGACATTTTGTCCCATACCAAAGTTCAAAGGCATCAATATCCTTTCTATTCCACTTTTTCATAGTCCATAATTTGACCTCAATTTGCCGCTTTGCTGAACTTTTCTACTTCCTACAGCCAATAATACAGTCAATGTGGTTTTCATATATGCTGTCTGGCAATGCCCATGTATATAGGTGTAGTTTGCTTATTTGAAAGCCATGTTAGCAGTGAATAAATAAGATTGGCAGAAACTGTTATGTTATTCTCCTGCTTTATTTCTGTTTCTCAAGCCAGTCAATGGAACTATATTTTCTGATTTACTATTTCCAGCTTTGACTGACATTCTACTATCCACAAGCAGCAGCCTGAAGAAATATAACATACCGACCTGATATGCATTTACACATGTAGAATATTTCTTTTGTGGAAAGACTTCAGAGTCTTTTGTGCCACAAAGCCTTTTGTGGCTTACTTCAGTGTAACAAGTGTAATATGTACCGCTTGTTCTGAGATTAATGAGAACCCAAGCAAAGAATTTGTTCAAAGACAAATGAATGCCCTTTATTTCCTTAATCTTTTTCTACACCATTCATACATAAAATAATGATTATGGTTATTGGTTCTGAATGCTAGAAATCCATGAATGTCTTAACATCTTTATGATGAGGCTTTTATTTTTAGATTTGTTTATCCCACCTTTATTATTATATACATAACTCAAAGCAACGAACATACACAGTACTCCTTCCTTTTCCCATTCTCCCCACAGTAATGACCTTGTGATGTGAATTGGTCTAAGAGAGAATAACTGTCCCAAAATCACCCAGCTGGCACTCATACCTAAGGCAGGACTAGACCTCACTGTTTCTAGGCCAGCACCTTATTCATTACACCAAAACTGGCTCTTTTTTCTGGCTCATTTGTTGTGCGGCTCTAAAATCACAGGTATTATTTGATGTCCATCTGAAATAATGATCTATTTTTGTACGAAACACAATTATTTGGACAAAATAAAATGCTGGTTCAACTTACAATCACTACCTCAGATACTCATGGAAAGTCACATGGAAGACTTTGGCTGCACTTTAGGTTGTGTGTGTGTGTGTGTGTGTGAGAGAGAGAGAGAGAGAGAGAGAGAAACTCCAGAATAGATTTTAATTAATTTGTCAAGTCTTCTTGTCTGTAATTTTAGGTTTTGGGAAATATCTCGACAGATGGATAAAAATGCCAAATCCAGTCTAAACATTTGTCTGACTGTGCGATGAACCATAAAAAAAAAGCATAAAGTACAAAAGCCAAGTCTCTCTGCTTATGAATGGACTCCTGTACTATATTACACCAGCTAATGATAGGCTAAATCAGTAGAAATTATACTGGTTTAGGATACATATAAAAGGGCCATATTTGCTGTGTGAACAATTTAGCATTGATGTTTGTTTTTCCTAAAGAGTACAGGAAGTGTCAAAACTGAGTTTAGTCTTCAACTATGCTATCATGGGCATAATAGTTTAGTTAATATTTCCTATATGTCACCTCAG
Source organism: Calamaria suluensis (assembly GCA_032468135.1). Classification (NCBI taxonomy): domain Eukaryota; kingdom Metazoa; phylum Chordata; class Lepidosauria; order Squamata; family Calamariidae; genus Calamaria; species Calamaria suluensis. The sequence goes on from JANHFP010009068.1 coordinate 60,776, forward strand.
TGTAAAACTAGGCAATTTACAATATATCAATTTACAATATATGCATATTATTTTGCAAATGGAAAAACTATGTTGATAAGACAAAAGCTAATTTTTGATCTGTAAAAGGAATTGTTTTATTTGCTGCTCCTGCAAAAAACAAGTTGAAAATTATTGGTTGTTTGGTTCCAATTTTTGGTTCCAATTCATGATCCCCCAAATTCTGACAACATTCAGAAATGAAATGACAGATCATCAACATTGTTTTCTACCCTCTCAAAATAAATATAGGAAATGTCTGCAACACTTAATATTTACTTTAAAACAGTCAATATTCCAAACATGGGGTAAAAATGTTCAGGTCTACTTGTGTAGTTATGGTGTGCATTATAAGGACATGCCTAAGGGAATGTCAACTGAAGAGAGAGAGACAGAGACAGAGACATACACACACACACAGACTGAGAGAAAGAGAGAGAACACATGTACAGCTTCTTAGTCTTATAATGGATGTCCTCTTGGTAAAGGAAGGATAATTCAGGAAACTCATTCAATTTTTCACTGTATTTATTTGAAGCTTTTTTCTCTCCCTTATAAAATATAAGAGTTGTGAGATCATCTCTGTCCTTCTTTGTTATCCAAGTGACATTGGAAAGCAGCTAAGGTAAAGCAGGGTTTGACAAAAGATGGGACTTTCTTTAAGACTTATTCCCCCAGTTGTTTGGGGGAAAATAAACTCCTTATAGCAGGAACCAATAGCACAATTACTTGTGTCAATATAAGTTTATGATCTCCCTATCATTTCCTTGACTGTGGCCTTTTTAATGATGGGATATGACCTTGAGGTTACTTATTAGATACACCTGAACCAGGCAATAAACTCAAACTAACTAGCTGAAATCATTTGTGCCCTCTGCTCCAATAGACAACAGTCTCCACTACAGTTTCAAATAACACTTTGCCAAGGGAATGAAGGATAGAAGTAAATACTTATTCCATGTAAATTCTATTTACATGTATCTCCAAACTGCATTTCTATCTGCCCAGGGCTTCTACTTTGAATGTCTTACTTTATCCTGAATTGCAGAAAATAAGAAAAATAAAACCAACCAACCAGCCAACCAAACTACAGTGTGAGGTTGGCAATCAAGAAATATCAAGAATAAGTTGATTAATCACAAAGGTCCCTTTAACTGAATTAAAAGTAGAAATAATATTTTTTAAGATGCTTTTCAATATTTTTTTTTTCATTTTGGCTTGGATGGATCTGAGTAGAAAAGTTGATAATATTCAATCAACCTTTTGGTATAAGTCCAATATAAGCTAACAGCTCCCTTCTCTGGCTCGTACTGTCATGGGAGACCACTTAAGAACCCAGATCTATAGCTATATTGGCATGTTGAAGTAATATCCCAGAAGCTGCAGTGAACCGTTTCCACAGTACACCAAGAAAACGATGAGGATTTTAGACTTAGATTTTATATAAAGGAGAGAGTGCAAGGAGCCAGAACAATAGACTTGCATGATGTGTTTAATGCATGGGTGTTGTGGGGTGAAGATCAGAGAAACACTCAGTTTCTTCTCTTTATTTTGCATTATCTTTTCCTAAACATTCAAATACAACTTAAGCCAAGGACAAAGCAATGTAGTTATTGCTTTAAAAAATCTTGAAATTTGTAACTGATTTCTGATTTATAATATATTATAGTCTATTGTGGGCCACAATGGACTGATGAGAATTAAGGAGACACATAGTTATTATCTGGGAGTATTTCTTGAAAAGAAGACGTGGATTTTTCAAATAAAGATAGCTTTGTCAGTGAGCATTTTTAAAAGATGAGGAGAGAAACTATTAAAAGTTAACTGAAATACAGAACAAGGAATTATCTGCAGTAAGATTCCTCTTTTCTAGACCTGTTTATGTGTCATTGTTTAGCTTTTATGTAACTGTATGATTTATATCATAAAATAGAAGGGTTGTCATTTTTCAGGGTGGTTTGGAGAAACTACAGGAACTGCAAAGTTTAATGGAGCACAAAATTGTCTCAGGGTAACAGTTTCTTGCATTCCTTTAAAATGGGCTTAGGGATGGGACATTCTTTGTTTAGTGCTTGTAGTTCCATAATGGTCTATTTATTTTTTATTTTCTTTCAAACTTTACATTGACACTATTAAAGGAAAATCAACTGCCACTAACAGGGCCTTAGAAATAAGGATTTTTTTGTTTTGTTGAAAACATGCCCAATCGGATCAAGAACAACAACAAAAGAGAGAGGTTAATGAGGGGCAGATGGGAGCCTACTTAGCAGTTTTGGGATCTGGGTGTGGAAGTCTAGCAATCTACAGTGGATTACAAATACTGAAAAAGAGTACACAATGCTTTGGAAAATGTGTCATCATAAAAAACATAGATGCCCCCAAACAATGAAAGTGTGAAACAAAAGAAAAGGGTTTCAACTGTGTGGGTTATTTCCCTTTCGTAAGCTACAGTAGATGAACTGGTGTTGCAACTAAAGCTTACATTCAGAAACATTCATATTATATACGCTTTAAAACCCATAGAAACAGCAAGCAGAGTTGGCTTGCTTGTTACAGCTTTCAAAATAGGGGAAAAAAGTCCCCTCTTTTTTTCCCCCTCAGCTTGACTATCTTATCCTTGGTTTCACTTCAGTTGTCTTCTTCCTGCAAGGATGGTATAAAGTGCTTGTTCCTTCGTTTCCCCCCACTTCACTGTTTTGTTATCTCTATGAAATAGGTTGCTATGTAAATGCTGGGCAAGTCTACTTGAAAGTAAGTTCTTTGGATTTCTCTAGTGCTGTGGTAAGGGGTCTTTTGAGTTCAGCCTTAACTTGATAGAGGAACTCTCAGTTATCCAAGAAATGTCATGCCAAGTGTGGATTGAACTGGTATTTCTCTAATTGTTCTCTCACTCTGATACACAATCTTCAAATGACGCTAGCTTTTGGATTTTAAGCAAAATGTGGTAATTGAAATGGAGCAGGGAGTTATTGAAGTATTAAAATGTCTCTACTTCTCATTTAAAAGAGTGCAGCAAGTGACCCAGAAATGTCTACAAGGTATAACAACAACAACAACAAAAGTCAAGGTTTGGTTATAGACGTACAACACACCTGACATTGTGATGGTACTCCCTTCACTTTTTGGGGGGGCCCATATCCTGTAGACACATATGTGAGAATACCATGAAGAGTGGGAGTCTGAACTGCATTATCTGGAAACAGGAAGGGCTGTGTGGGTGCAGAATGGAGCAGCAGCTGTTCAAAATGTCATAGTTATAGATTCCATTTGGATTTATTTTAAGGAATAAGCAGTTACTCTCTTTTGCTTCCAGAGATCACAGAAAATAGGCTGATGATGTCAATCAAGTTGATAGTGATTTCTCTATTTTTAGAGTTTCTGCAGGGGTTCTTTTGTTTTTGTTTTGTAGGGAGGGAATATCTAAATGCAAATCCTATACTGCAAAAAGGTAATAAAAATAGAATTGGTTCTTATGATTTGATACAGGGATGCTTTACTATGTACCTGTCTGGCTGCTTTATTGTTATTGTTTGCTAGGGGTCTCTAGTGAGGATATAGAATCAGTATCAGTATATAGAATATATAACAGATATTCTCTCCAACATACACCTTCCGAGGGTTTGTATTATGCATTCTAAGTGAAATTGGATGAGCATTTGGCACTTAGTTTTTTTTTTTAAAAAATATGTTCTTTGATCAATCTGTTCATCACCTTAGATTCAGCTTTTATGGTTTTGAAATGGTTTTACATATTCCTTGTCCACTTCTGCCAATTGCTCTTAATATGATAGGCACCACTTTCTATTAACATTCTGGCAGTCAAAAAGATCATCTGGGAAAGTAAACCTTTTTTTCCTGAGCTACACATGTAGATAATCCAGAATGCTAAGTTCCAAAGTGTATGTGTGTGAGGAGGAGGGAAATATATATATATAAAAAAAATCCTGCACGGTTGTATGTAAATTTGCTTTACATATCTGGCTTTACATTTAGCATTCTTCTTCTTTGAATTTGTTAGAATTGGTCCACAGTGGAGAGAACAGATTTATCATCATCTACAAAGTAAAATATTGGCATGGATTGGATTGAGTTATATTGTTTGTTAGCATTGCTCGTTTTTCAAGATGGACTTAGATCTGTTCCATTGGTCACAGAACCAACTTTGCCTAAAGCGCTTGCTGTGATTGGTACAATGTGGTGCTTAGACAGAAGGTGGAACATTTTTCTTCCTCCTTTTCACTAGAACCAATATTTTGCTTAGCAGACGGTGATGAGTCTGTTTCTCTTCCCTGTGGACTAATTTCAACTAATTTGAAGAAGAAGAATGTTAAACGTAAAGGTAAAGCAGATAGGTAAAGCAAATTTATATACAGCCATCTGTTTTATTTGTATTTTATTTCTCCTCACCATTCTGAAATTCTACATTTCTACACTTATATGTAGTTCAGAAAAAAAGGTTATTTTTCCACCTGATGCTTTGATTACTATAATAGAAGGCCCATACCCAAAGGCATCACTGCTGATTGATTGCAAGAGAGAATATTTCCTTTATGCCATTACAGTGAGTAGTGTCACTCTCTTAGGATAAAAGAAACATAAGGGACAAATGCTAACATTTCAGAGAAGTACTAATATTCTAAACAATGCCAAAGAATGTTCAAACTATCGCACCATTGGACACATTTCACATGCTAGTAAAGTGATGCTTAAAATCGTACAAGCTAGGATCCAGCAGTATGTGGACCGAGAACTACCAGACGTACAGGCAGGATTTCGAAGAGGCAGAGGAACTAGAGATCAAATT
>JANHFP010009068.1:80034-95419 GCA_032468135.1 Calamaria suluensis
GGCGGTGTACAGCCATAAATATAAAATGTACATTTACAAAAATTAAAATATCAAGAGTCATAATGTACAACACTTAATGATAGTTATAGGATACAAATGATGTCACATGGGCACTAGTGTAAGGAAATTCATTTGATGCCTGTGAATCTCTTTATCCTACCTGATTTTGTTATTGATACTTTAATTAAAAACTAATCTAGACTTTTTCTTTTCAAATATAATGTCAGCCTCACCATTACTTTTAAAAGAATGCTTTAGTGCCCAAATGGCATTCCTAGTAAGTAAAAATATTCGGTTGTTACAACCCAGTGCTTTGTTTGGAAATGTGCCCACCAGCTGAAGTGGAAAGAGTTGCTAAAGGAAGTGGCAGGGAACATCCTCAGCAATTTCTTTTCTGATAAATGGGTGCCCTGTGGCTGATCATTCAACTGTAGCAGCCATTTTATGAACAAGGAAACTGTCCTATGGAAACTTTTGAGACCAGGGTCCTCCAGGTCTCAGAAGTGATTAATTAATTCAGAAATAAATGTACTCTTTTTAAAAATAATTTCTCATTTTCCTTCCCCCTCCTTTTTCTTCTTCTTTTGGGCAAGATGACAATTCAATTGCATTTTGCTGTGCTTTTGTCAATGTTGCTTGAGTAGCTGGTGAAATGAATTATTGAAGTGTTAACTCGGGTACTGGTTGGAATACAATCCTCCCAAAGAGTTGCTAAAAGGCGACTCTTTGATAAAATCTGACGTGTTAAATTTCAAGCCAATCGTCTCTCAAAAATTCTCCATCAAGCTTTTCAGCAGCTTGAATTGGGTGAATGCCTTCTCGGCATTTCTCAGGGGATACATAAATTTTCAATTGATTTCTCAGAGGTAGGGCTTTCCCTTACTAGATTAATAGCATTAATAGTGAAAAAAGAACAATGGGTTACATAAGCATGATATTATCCTGTAGACACAAAACCACGGGGAGCTACAGAGATTGCAGGCTGCTGGCATGATGATTGGGTAAGGATTGCTTATAGTTTTGCTGGCTGAAGCATTGACTTAAACAAATTTTTGTGGCGTGAATCTTTGGTCTAAATAGCATCAAAAGCTTTAGAAGAAACAAACTACGGATAACATGAATTATTATGCACCAAGTCCTCAACTTGTATCTATTATAGGCCTGTTCAGAGCTCAAGCACAGAATCTATGTCCTTGGTATAGAAAGAGACAAAATTAATATTTTATATCTCCACAATAATGATCTTTCAGTCTCTTTACCATCCCTCAATATTTTTATCATTTTGCAATAGGAGGATTTCCATACTGTCATGCTTGGATGCACTCCCAACAATGGTTACTGGGAGAACTGAATGGCGTTCCCCACCAAGAACATTTATGTGTCTGTTCAGATTTCCAGGTTGGGACTTGGAAATGCAAGTAGTATGTATACTTTCGAAGTGCAGTATTTGTCAATTTTAGAAACATGGTGGTTCAGAGGCTAAGACACTGAGTTTGTCGATCGAAAGATCAGCAGTTCAACAGTTTGAATTCCTAGTGCCGCGTAACAGGGTGAGCTCCCGTTACTTGTCCCAGCTTCTGCCAACCTAGCATTTTGAAAGCACATCAAAAATGCAAGTAGAAAAATAGGCACCACCTTTGGTGGGAACAGTGTTCTCTGTGCCTTTGGCATTTAGTCATGCCAGCCACATGACCATGGAGACGTCTTTGGACAGTGGTGGCTCTTCGGCTTTGAAACAGAGATGAGCACCGCCCCCTAGAGTTGGGAACCTTTACCTTACTTGTCAGTCTTGGAGGGTAGAGTTAACTTCCCCTCTTTATCATAAGTTACGAGACCAGTATCACATTACAAGAAACATTAGTTTCTAAATGATCAACATTATGAGGTTTCTAGAGTGGTGTCCAAATTTTGCAAAGACAAACTTACTCAAACTGACCATACTCTAAATATGCTTAGTTTGTCATATAAATAGATTTAATTTTTGTATTTTATATTCTTTGCTCAACCTTTGCTTTAGTTTATTATTTTGTATAAATAAAATAAATTTAATAAGTCCTCATATTCACACTCTTTGGCTACATTATAATTAATTCAAGAACACCATAATTTGACCATAAATTCTAACACCATTAAATGTATACATAATTCTTCTTTCAGAAAATAATTTGTTAGAATTGTTAGAATTTTTCTATGAATTTTTCATTCATAAAATTGAATAACAATTAGAAGGAAAAAAAATCCCAGAGTTATTTCAAGGTTTAATTAACTCAAGTCTTCCTCTTTCAGATTTTTTTTTTGTTTGCTCAAAAAATGTAGAATTTCACAGGGAAATGCTAATTTACTGCACCTGAAATGGATTTTCCATTCCTGCAATTATATGGGGTGCCTTGCTGTAGCTAAAAATGTGTAAACAATTATATAAAGAATCTATTCCAATAATTGCACTCCATGTAGGAAAGTTGGCATTAAATAGGTAGAGAATTGATGCTACATGAATTAACTATGTTTGCATAAACTTGACTGGAATTGGTTATCAGAATTGGCTTATCCACAGGCAAAGTATATGACATATGACACCAAATTTCAAGAAGGGGGAAAAAAATGTCAGGCTACCGATTGCATGATTTGTCTAGAATGCTGATGGCCAGTTGTTGGCTGCTGGGGCTGATCCTGGTGTTTTACTTGCTTTATTTTACTTCCTAAAAGGTAAACAGCACATGATGTCACAACCTTATCTCTTCTGCTACCACTTAACTTCAGTAACCAATCTAAAATCCAGTTTGAGCCTGGGGACATAACGATCATGTAAATATAACATTGCATAGCCATTTTGAAGCTGAATTATATATCATTTCCACTGCATAATTCTTAATAATGTATTCTAAATGATAATTCAGTAGTTCTTGGCATTAAGGCAAGTTGTTTGAATAAAATGCATGCATCTTAAAAGGAAGAAAGAAGAAACACCAGCAGGATAGTCACCTTTCAATATGCTGTGAAATCATAGCATTTTTTAATTTATATATTACAAAAATATTTTGACATAATAATGTTAGAGAGCATCTTTTTTATCATTAATCTCATAGCAATTACAAAATATGGTGAGAAAATGAGAAAGAATACCACCCCAATATTGTTGTCATTCTTAGGTGTAAGAGCTGAGAGCTAGCTTTTTTTTTTTTAAAAAAAAATAATGTTGGATTTTGATAGGGAAATAAAACACTGGGGCACAGCAGAGGTTAATATAACAATAGCATGTAAATTTATATACTACTTCATAGAGCTTCACAGCCCTCTCTAAGCGGTTTACAGAGTCAGCCTATTACCCCAACAATCTGGGTCCTCATTTTACTGACCTCGGAAGGATAGAAGGCTGAGTCAATCTCGAGCCTGGTGAGATTCAATCTAGCAAACTGCTGTTAGCCGGGGATCAGCAGCAGCCCTTATAACAGTGAAAACAATCACATTGATTATACAAAAGAAAATAATAATGAATCAAAATGTTCTTTCTGAATAGTTGAAAAAAAATTAAGGATAAAATTTAGACACTTGTGCAAATAATATTTATAATGCACTTGGTTTTGTCTTATTCAAAATCACATAATGTCTAAGATGGTTTTGCAGAAGGGCACTTAACAAAAAGCAGTATAAATTATTTAAATATGTATATGTTTGTTTTTCTTTGGTATTTTAAAATATAAAAAGGAAGAAAAACCATCCAAGTAGATCATTATTTTATTGACGTATAAAAGACTCTTTCACATTAAGGCTGTTTATGAAACTTTAGGCAGTGTGATTTAGGTTTGAATTTAAAACCAACAGGATCTCAGAACCAGCAATACTACATAATCATTAAAAATAATTATCAGCAACATTCAAGGAACATTTATTCTACAACTTGTGCAACCCACACTGAAATTCACAGAGAGAGAAAGACTTATTTTTTTCAATTGGAAGGTTTTTCAAATATTTGATTTAAGTTGGCTAAATAAACCTTGGGAAGATTGGGACAAAGAGGTCCTAAACCATTCTTTTTATTTTTTTTAAATACAATTATAAATATCTAATTTATAGGAGATATTTGTAAGAGAAATTTCTTTATAGCATTCCTTTCCAACCGGGTTCCATGATTGCATATTCAAAGGTCAAGACATCTGGAATATGAGAAGTCTGATTTACAATCTTGCAATCCAATATGTATTTTCTGAAAATGAAAAATGGCTTAGATCCAATTGGGTTGTGGTTCAATTCAGGTCAAAATATTTGCTTATCCTAATCTCAGTCACATTTTGGAAATGCCAACTCTTTCCCCCTCCCGATGTTTTAAATTAATAAAATTGGTGTAATTTAATTTCCCCAGAAAATTTTATACTTGCTTCTATTTGATGGATCCCAAGATTTTGTTAAAAACAAAGAAAGAAAGAAATTGATTCCATGCATTGATTGGTTGTTGTACTTGATTGAAGTAATCAAAAGGTCTTCATTAAATCCCTTTGTCATTTGTATCATCTTCCAACTTCGAAAACCCAGACTCCTAGGAGTAAGTCCCACTCAATTAATTAGCTTACTTTTCAGTTCAGGTGTAGAATTTGTGTGAATGTGTGTGACTGAGAGAGAGTGATATTGTGTTTATAAGCATGTGAAATAATAAAAGTGGGAATAAAATTTTCAAAAGCATGTTTTCAATAAATGGACTATTATATCTCAAGAATGTTGGGAAAATGGTTCTTTGTCAACAAATGATCACAGATCTTTTATAAGGTAAAACACAGAATGCTGAACTCTGGGTCAACTATGTCTGAAATTTTCACAAGAGTAATCCCTCTCTTTAATATTATGATTTTTCCTGGAGAAAACAACATAAACAACCATCAGCTCACTCATTTTAGATGAGTGTCTGAATGTTGAATTTTTTTTAAAAAGAATGGAACATGTTTTTGTCTTTTCTGAAAAGATATAAAATAATATGAATCAGAAATAGTTTAAAATATTTTAATGTACTTGAGAAAGAATAATATTTTTATGCATTCAGAAGAATCAGGTTTTCTTGCTTTTCCTGATACTGTTCTCTATATTTTCAGAATATAAACATCCCAGTTTTATTGTGGACTTGTATTTTGTTAAGCTATGCTTTTTAGCGCGGTAGTCCTTGACTTATGACTGCTACTACCTAGTAAACGTTTGCAATTAGGATGGACCTCCCCAGAAGAACTTATGATCTTTGGAGTAAATCATAAGTACTCCAAAGTTTGGGGCCACAATGGCTGTTTATATGATTGCATTTTTGACCCAACTGGTTTATCATTATGGTTGTTTCTAGCATCCCACAGTTTTGAGACTTTTTTTGTCAGTTTACAGTGCTTACTTGCAGTTTCTAGTAAAAAATAAAAAAATGGGGGCAATGGTTTTGCTTAACAACTACTGTAAAATGGTTAAAACTTAAAATCTGGTTATGTGATGCCTTCACTTGTGACCGTAATGACATTGTATGACTATAATTCTGGGCTCAATTATGGTTGCAGGTCAAGAATTTCCCATACAGCTATTAGAATTGGTATAGAATAAAATGGTGTAGGTTCTCTTGCTTGAGCAGGGGGCTGGACTAGAAGACCTCCAAGGCCCCTTCCAGCTCATTCCATTCTAAATCCCTAGACCAAATTCCCAATGTCTTGGAATTCTCAGGATTGTAATCTCTACATAGTTTAAAGATGGTAGGATGGAGGAGAAACCGGATACTGCATGTGAATTAGGACACGGATTTTTAATTAACTAAAAAGAAGTGCCTTTAAGATACAACAGTTTCTCAGATCATCAAAATTGTATAGCAGGCACTAAAAACCATGTATATTGTTTTAAGCTGTATCCATGTCAGTTCTTTGTTCAAAAATGTAGTTTATTGTACAGTTAGCTATAGTTTACAGAAACAAGAATGACATGGAAGGAAGATTAAATCATGGAGCACTAAAGCGCTATTTTCTGGGTGGAAAATAACACAGCTGCCAATCTTGATTTGGGAATCCTTCTAGTGTTTTATAACAAAACTATTGCTACAGATTCATATGTTGGCACATTCATATCTTTAAAACACATTTTTGCCATATGACTTATAATTGAATCAAAGAACAATGTGAAAAAAAGTATTGGTACTGTCAGTTCTAACACTGGCAACTATAATGAAGAATTAAAAAAAGAGGAAGAAATAGATTTGTGTCACTATTTGGACCCCACCACCTAAACTTGCTTCGGTGATCTATTACAGAATGGACATGAAACTTTTGAAATACTTAAGGTGACCCCAGATTGTCTTGGCAAGTTTGTCATCTTATAGTACACTTTTCACATGGGTACAGATTGTATGCCAAATTGATTTCCTAGCAGTAGGAAGTCAGTATCACTAAAAGGGATATAAATACATTTTTTTTGGCTTTTGTGTCTGTGTGTTTCAGGGTGAGGAAATGGTAGGAGTGATATGGATACGGCAGGCCTCTGACAAGCATGTTGCTTAAATTCAGCTGTAGAATGGCCAAGCTTTAGCAACATGGTTTTAGGCTTATGGAGATTGGGGTGATGAAAATGGAGGTCTTCTTGGAAACGTCCTGCTCCCATTCTGATCCTTAATTTTGAAATACTGTATCTCCCCCTCCCACCCCATCAGAATATTCTAAATCTGCAGTTTTACAAATGAATATCCGGATGGCAATCAGAAAGGATGTCTGATTTTGAATAATATATGAATCAGCATTTATTTTCTTTCCATGCATTATCAGTAGACTGCTTAAATTCTATCTTGATCAGAATATGATTTGCTTGATTTGCCCTTTGGAACTGTAGTTTGTAGTATGACTTCATTGATTATTCTTGCAACTGCTAATGAATGAATTTTTTGCTGTATTGGGAACCATGCTGTTCACATGGTCTGCTAAGGAAATGTAACATCCATATAAACAAGTCTTCTTCAACTTAGGGATCTGTGGAAATTTTGGTTGGGAATTTTTGTAGTCCAATACCTCTTAGCACAGCAGGATCAAAGGGGGTGATAATGAAGAAATGACCAGGCTAATTTAAAAGAAGTCAATTAATAACATGAAGATAGTTATAGGGCAGAATTACTAAAATGTTGAATTGCACTCTAATACTTCAAGCCTTAATTAGGTAGTTCACATGTTTAAGGAGAGAATAAGAGTAAACCATAATTTGTAAATTTGAATGTAAAAGGAAAATATAATAAGGAGTACTGAAAAACAGCAGCAAAAACTAACTGAACTGGAATATGCAAAAGGAGATAGAGGAAAGGCAGAACAAATTAGCACTAGCCTTATTCTTTATCTGTTTCTTTGAGTAATCAGTTTCCATTTCATTTTTAAAGAAAAACGTAATTCAGTGCTGGCTGCATAGGAAAGATTTAAAATCTCTGGAAAAGGAAAACATGGGGGAAATGTCAATTTTAAAATAATTATTTCTATGCCATATTAGATGAAGTCTAATATGTCTTAGATGAAACATCTAGTCTTAGTCTTAGATGAAACATTTTTTACATTTGAAGATAACATAAAATATATCTGCAGAATAAAAGAAGCATGTTTATTAGTAATTATTGTCCATAATTAAGGCAATTAGTTAAACTATTCTGTCTCATCCAGAAGCATGTGAAAATAATTTACCTTCTTTCTACTGACTCAAAAATAGTAGAGTATGACAATCCCTTGGTTTCAAACTACAACCAGCAATAGACAGTGATAGGTAATGTAAACAAGTCATGAAACTATGATCCTAAAACCTCTGAGTTGGAATACCCACAGCATTATGCTGTTTTATTGATTGAATGATGGAGTTAATATTTTGCAAGGACCAAAATGCCAGCTCAATAAATACATTATTTTTCTTGTTCTTTTTATATTTATATATATATTTATATAAAACACATGTATTTTACAGACCCCATAGCACTATGGGAAATAAAGATCCTTCTACAAAAAGAAGATGTTAAGTTAATGTACAAAATATAGCTTTAGTGTTTTTTTTTAAAAACCCATCTGGGCAAGAAAGTCTTATACCAGATAGTAGTGCTAGCAGTTCTTTGCTTGAAAGGCCCAGGTAAAGCAAGGAATTGAGAAGATATATCATCAGGTGAATGTTATCTGCTTTCCCTTTTTCGATATTGCACTTCAAAGGCCTTCTTTTGTCAGGAAGGATTCAGTAGATCCAAAAGAACTGAAGCCATTGCTGTGAGGACAGAGACAATGAAAAGGGATGCTACTGTGCTATCAAGGGCACAACTTCTGAGATGATGGTGGAATACAGGGTCTGGGTGTGGCTGTTGTTCCACCTGGTTTGAGAACCAAATAGATGGGTTGACAGAGATGAGTCCATCCATCGTTCTGATATTGGAAGGCATGGTGGTTGTCCTACAAAAGAACACAAGAAGAAAATATTATTCATTTAATTCCACTCATGTGGGTTGGGGAAAAGCAACCAATATTTCAGATACGCATTCCATTTTGATTAAAAAGTGGTACAGAGTCAAATAAAACAAAGAGTACCAATAAAGGAGAATATTTGTAACTCAGGGTGGAAATGAGGGGTCCTTGGTACTCTTTGAGCTTCATTGTTTTCTTGCAGACGTTTCATTACCCAAACTAGGTAACATCATCAGTGCAAGTGATGATGTTACTTAGGGTAATTAAAGGTCTGCAAGAAAACAAGTAAGTTCATAGAGCACATCAAGGACACATCCAAATAAGGAGTTTCACTAACCTGTTCAAGAAAAAAAAATGGCTACACATAATTACCTTTTTCCTCTTAATTCTCCCGGGAAAGAGGTAATGACATTTTTTTATGTTTAAGATAGAAATAAACAATACATTCTACTGTGACAATGGAAAAACTCATCCTTTGGTTGAACTCAACTCCTGCTGACTGAGGCAGTTTTTTGAAACAGTGGGTAATTTTTGTGCTGCTTCTTCTAGCAAGTTTGTCTGCCTTTCTGATGTTATCTACAGATCTGGTTTTGTAGTGGTTCAAATCAAGCCATCTATGTTGTAATCAGGTTCGATGTTGCTTAGTTGTTTTTGAGACCAATGAAACTCTGCTAGATTCTGCCTTATGTTGGCATGAAATGATCCTCATTTGTACTTCATTTGCAATAATGGTAGTGTCATTTTTTTAAATTCCACAAATAAAATCTTTAACCATCTTTGATAGCGGTTGCTGTATCCTGTCATGTTTACTTGAGTAATAGCCCCTTCCCTTCACCAAATACATCTGTATGTTAAACTATTAGATGGACATGGGGCAATAATTGAAGAATCCATTTGGGAGAAACTTCGGAGTAAAAAGATGAATTAAGAAGCAAGATAGGCCATGAAAAGAAACAAAATAGAGCAAAAGGCTTAGAGTTTTCTCATTTGTAAATTCATCTGAAACTTATGTTGTTACGACTAGGACATTGACTACTTGGCATTTCCAGTGGAAAGTAGATTGGTTTTAAATTTTACCCAAGAAAACACCTACCGGTAGTTTTTTTCCTAGCAAGCTTTTCAGACTTTGGGTGATATCTAAAACAATCATGTGGGGGTCACTAATATTATTATTTTTGAGATTGATTAAAAAGACCCCACACCTTTCAATAGACAATAGGTTGTTCTTACAGAAACAACATTCTTTGCTGAGTGATTCCCTCTCCTCTCCTTAGCTAGATTATGAAAATATCATACATTTGAAAGATGGTCTCCGCTGAGGAAAAACTGGTGCTTAGATTTACTGTTTCAGACAACTGCAGAGGGTTGAATGCCTTGAAAAATCTAATAAACTTTGAAGCATGTGCTTGGAATGATTATTCCAACTCCAATCTAATGAATTAAAGATGTGAGAGGGTGGTTGTTGTTGTTTTTTTTAATTTGGCAACAAGAATTTCATCCTTATTAAAAACAGTCTGTCAGGAAATGATACATCATTCATTCTTTCTAATAAAAAGCAAAACAATTCTGAAGTTGCTACAACTGCTCAGGGTGATGGGGCTGAAAAATATTGTGGATTTTCATGAAGTGCCTGTGTGGTCCTCAGACAGCGTAGAACAACATTAACTCTCCCTTTTGCCCTCTTTCCTACCTCCAAAAAATGCTTTGATTCTTTTTTGTAACATTTTCGAAACATCTCTTCACAATACCATATATCCGTGATGGTGAACTTATGGCACGTGTGCCACAGGTGGCATACAGAGCTATATCTATGGGCATATGAGTGTTGCCTTAACTGTACTCCAGTGTGCATGTGCATGACAGTCAACTGATTTTTGGGCCTTCTGGGCCCACTGGAAGTCAGGATATGGGCCATTTTTGCCGTCCCCAGCCTCTGGAGCCTGAGGAGGGTAAAAAATGGGCCTTCCGTGCCCACCGGTAACCTTTTTGCTGTTGTGTGCCAAAAACATGAGGAGCATGGGGGGGGGTCATGTGCACCTGCATGGGTGGGTTGGCAGGCATTGAATTATGGGTGAGGGAACGTGTGCATGCAACCCCCTGTAATCCTCTCCCCACTTTTGGCACGTGATGGCAAAAAGGTTAGCCATGACTGCCATATACCACGTCTTATTACCAGTCTTCCGAAGAATCAACCCCATTTTTCATCCAAGTCTCCTTCTTTGAGAGTAGACTCTTTATGTATGTATCATTTGGTTTGCCAATTTTTTCTCAGCCAAACAAGGCAGAAGGAATTCTGGATCGGTACAAGGTCTGGGCAGTTAAGTTAAGATTGTCATACAAATGTTTAACTACATTCCCTAACTGACCGACATCTCTGAGAGGCCCCAGACTGGGCAAGTCCCTAAGGAGAGACAAAAACTATTTCGGTATGAAGTTGTTTAAGTCTAGTTAATTAATACGAAGCTAAATGACTATATTTGGAAAACAAATTGAAATTCTGCTATTGTAACAGGAGTTTTGCTCACTGATGTTTTATCTTTCTCTTATGTGGGAGTTAAGGAGTATTCGGCTGTCTTAGCTGTGCATATTCTATTTTATTATCTTTTTGCAACAGCATAAAGTTTGAGGTAAAAAGCAAATTTGATAAAAAGCCAATTCTCAAGAGCACATTCCCTTCTTCTTTTTCATTGCTCAGAAGAGGTGTTTAAATGGGATAGACCTTGAAGAAATAATGAATGTATACTTCTCCTCTTAGATGATTAGGAATTATTAGCATTCCAAATAATCTAAGAGAGTTGACGTCAACCACGAATCTTATAACCACTTTTGGTGCGGTTGAACTCTTATGGTTAGCACCATACTTTACCATTTGAAAGAATAACAGAGAAGACTAGGAAATGGGTTCATGATTAGAGAAGCAGGCAGTGAGGTAGACAGAAAACTATGAGCCTTTATTCCTGGAGAAAAAATGACACTAAACATTTTGAACCGGAACCCACATATTTACTAGCTGTACAGAAGAGATAATTTTATTAGATGTAACCTATACAAAACTTTATAGAACTGAATATCTGCTATATCACTGTTGAGGGTAGAAAAGACCTATCTCCTTTGCCTGTGTTTTACTTCTTTACTGTGATTACCTAACTTGTAAAATCAGAGTAGGCTTAGAAGACCCAGCTATCAAAAGCTAAATAATTACTTATATTTCTTAAACTGGAACAAACAACAGAAACATGATCTACATCTAGGAAGTGGCTAAATTAAAGTATGCACTTCAAACTAAGGGAGACCTCTTAAGTTCTCTCCTAGTCAATGGTTGCAAATCTCTTCAATCTTGTTTGAGGTCCACTTAATATTACTGAAAGAAACATTACCGACACCATTAAAATTATATGAAGTACAATTACATAACAGAGAATTAAAGAAAGAATGAAAACCTTTCTAACAGCCATTATTATGGGTAACAATCTTCAATAAAAATTGCTTTGTCGATGTTGCTGTATCTGCTACAAAAATAGGATTCCTCCAGCTTTTCTCTACAAACACAACTAGGTGTTCAACAAAACAAATCATAGTAAACAGATGTATATCTTGTTTTATATCTAGCAAATGAAACTTGTAAATATGGGAAACATAAATGAGTAATTTCTATTTATAATTTAAATGATCGATCAGAAGTTCTGGTCACAAAAGGTCTTCTGTGATCCCCTTCTTGCCACCTACCATTTTTCATCATCAGTGATAAATATGCATATGGATCTTATAGCAGGGGTGTCAAACTCATGTCATCACGGTGGCATCACATGACATATCAAGACTTTTTTCCCCTTCACTAAACCGGTCATGTGGGTGGCCAATGCATGACCCGTCCAGCCTTCAGGCAGGGAGTTTGCTAGCCCTGTTATAGAGAGAGACTACCTTCTTTTGGGGAACATAACATAGCACAGAACCATCGAATAAATGTCATTGGCCAACATCTAAGAAAATTATAGGTTCCTAAACATTCACATAACGTAGGGCATTTTGCAGGCCAACACAATCAACAGCTCAAAGAAGGGAATGAAAAGTTGTATTTGTATACGTTTGCTCAATTTATTTAGTCTGCAACAAAGAATAATGAAAAGGCACTATGTTGATCTATTTCAGGAAAAGACATCTTGTTTCACTGTAAAAAATAACAACTTAATTACAGCAAAATTTTCACCAATTAGTTCCACCACCATCACCAAAAAAAATGTTATTGAAAATGAAAAAGGCAGAACTACAGGTTTTCTGCAGAAGAGAGAAACCTGTATCTTACTAGCAACTAGTTTTCGAATCATATGAAACTAATGGACTCCTATCACCTGCTGTGTGCATTCAATCACATGTATTTCAAAACTACAGCAAGAAATGCATTACTGCAATGGGTTGGGCAAGCAATTTAGGAGGGACAAGAAAAGTTGATCAAGATTACAGAGGCCAAATGGAAGCGTCGTCAAAGCTCAGCTTAAACTTTGCTCTTTATTGGTCAGCCAAAGGCCACAGCAGGCAGTTGTGGCCTTGAAAATTTTGCGAATTCCTAAGTTGTACAGATCATAATAGGGATACATAGTGGCTCAGCGTGGTAAGGCAGCTGAGTTTGTCGATCGGAAGGTTGGTAGTTCAGTGTCTCAAATCGATTTGGCACAATGCAACTTATTTCATATTAGTTGCATATACAGTTGCCATACTTGTAAGAGACTTCATAGCCCCGAAGGATGAAGCATTGTACTGAAATATGTGAAGCCGTTCTCCAAGTCTTGAAAGAGTAGAGGTCCCATTCTTTTAACCATCTCTTCTCCTTGCTGGAAGAGACATGATGCAATTTTCTGAAGTGCCATACTTTAAACACTGTAAAAACCCCACTACTGAAATTTAAACATATGTTGTAACTCATTGTATCTATTTCACATAATTATGAGTTCTGTTTGCTTTGCTTTTCCCCATAGTATACTGATTTTCTTTCTGGAAAATGTGAACCCGTTTTAAATTAATTATGTTTGAACTATAAGGCTACTAATATGTAAACAGACCAGAGTCCTCCTCCCACAATTATTCATCATTTTGGGAACTTGTAAAAAAGAGTATCTAAGGGGGGATAAAGCACTTTTTGAATTCAAAGTCATAAACAAATTATTGCTAAAGAAAGGAATGAAGTTATCTAAGTATGGCTGGGTAGGTCAGGCTTTTAGTATGCAATACTAATGGAGAAAGGATAGAATAAGGTTTTCATGAGAGTCACTTTAGGACATCTGATTGTTTCCTCATTTTTCTACTTCCTAAACTTTCATAGGAATCTTTAGTAAGTGAATAGAGGCAATATTTTAACACAAGAAGTACAGGATGATTCAGAATTGGAACAAAAACTAAAATCAGACTGAGCAAACTGCTTCTTTGGGAGATAAAATAATGTGGAAAAAATCCACTGGCATGATTTTTTTTTTTTACTGAGATTTTACCGAGACCTTGAAATTCAAACAGTGGCTTCTTCTCTTAAAAGTTTTGTTTAGAAGATTTAATCAGTATATTTGGCATGCCTTGACTATTAACGTAAGGCAACAAATCTCAAGTAAAAGCCATCCATGGAAAGAGAGACTTGGACATTGCCAATTCATGCTCTACCATTACTTTACCTGCATGCCTTATCTTCATTTATCGTATCTATTAGGAAACTAGAGCAGCTGCTGTACCACTTGCACAGGTGCAGCCTCATGAACCTGAGCAAGATAGTGCTGATACAACTGAAATGTAGATACAATCCTTTTCCAGTAGTTGATTTATGTGCGTACTGTTTAGCCAGACGATGATGTACCTGCAATTTACAGAGTGCTCACAAGATTACATAATCCAGTTTGAGGGTTACGTTGAGGGTGTTTTTCCTAATTCTTCTTTTGCTCACGTCATTGTGTTTTTTTAAAAAACATCCAAACGGTAAATCATTTCCACATTGTAAGCAACACAACTACATGAATGTGACCATGAAGTCACCAAGCGTCAACCTTGACGTGAACAAGACCGTACTTATTATGCAATAGCTAGAATGCTACGGTAATAATTTATTTTATAAAAGGCTCATCCAGTCTTTCATAACATTGCCACTCTTCTCTCTTGTAAGAAGTGTTACATTCTGGTTGGAATATGAGATATATCTTCTCTACGACTTTTAAGTAATGGAGAAATGGTTCTATCCATTCATGTGGATTCCATTACATATGATCTGGAACTTCTTGAGAAATTTTGAAACAGGGCTCTACATCAGTAGTACAGCTTTCTATTGATTTCTGGTAAGAAAACCAACTTCTATTCCTTTGGGAAGGCACAATCTATTTTAAAGGCCAAAAAAAAAAAAAAATCCCCTTTGCCAATGTTACAGTCATCCCAAGTGATGTGCCAACTTTTTTCACAATGCCACCATGTCATTGTGGACTCCAGATTCCCAAAATATAGGGAAAATATTTGCACACCCTTGACAGAATAAAAATGTCCACGCCTCTCTCTGAAGCCCTTGATCTAAAGGTGGGGAGAAAACTAAGACAAGCACACCACGTTTGCAATGGGAGCTGCACCTTTTCCACCTTGTACTTGTTTCAGGTTACAGTGTATCCTGCACAATTATACTACGAGAAGTGTATGGACCATCTATATTGAGCCGAAAGGCTCAAGAGATGAGTAAGTCTCAATATGTCATCCAAAACTTCTGGCATATCGCTGGGCAATCATATCCAAAAATAATCTGAAGACCCATTTTTGTGCCCAGTCCTGTGCAGTCATTCATTATGTACAGATGAGGTCTCAAAGAGTATTTAAGGGAAAGGAAACATGCAAGTTTCAGCATCTTTCTATTCCCAACAGCTCTAAGGATTATTTCCCTACTGAGCATGAAGAACTGAAGGGCTGATAAATAAGCACGATTAGATGAAATAGTGAATCAACTTTGGCATAAT
>JANHFP010009068.1:141801-151815 GCA_032468135.1 Calamaria suluensis
GAAGACTTCAACTCCCAGGATCCCCAGCCAGCTTTGCTGGCTAGGGGATTCTGGGAGTTGAAGTCCTCCAGCTTAAAGTTGCCAAGATTGGAGATCCCTGTCCCAGAGCAAGAGTACACCTACAATGCTGTTGGAATAAAATCCAGGTTATCTTGAGTGATAAAAACTAGTATAACCGAAATAATAGTTAACATAACTGGAAAAGAGTTTAACATTTAGACATTTTAACATCTCCAGAGCTACCATTTTTGCCTGAAGTTTTTTATAAACCCAGAACACAGAATCCACAGGAAATGTGGATGAGCTATTCAGATGAGCTATTTCCTTTCCAGCCTACAAGCCTCAAAAGGTAAAACTTCTAAACCTATGGTACTTGCAGAATGTTTAGATTAAAAAGATACTAATCTCATCTTTCACAGGTCATGGAAAATGTTGTAACGTAGCCTTACATTTGTGAAGAAAGTTTAAGACTTCTGAGAATGGCAATTTTCAGAGGAACCATAACCGAAAGATCTCCAAATCTTTCCATCAACATATTTTTAGGAAATATCAAACAGGCTGAACATTTTCATGATCTACCTTTAAATATATTTTGGATTATTTTTTGCTAATTTATATTTTTGGGAGAATATTCATTATACCTTTATTACACAATGACATTCTTCTCACTCCATGTAACACAGGGTAGTTTTCCAATTTTTAGCCTGCCCTATTTTTAGATAGGTTATTACATTTCTAAAGAAGGTAACAAAAATAACAGACAGCAGTGTTCAAAAGATTTATGTGCAATGCACAGAGAAAAAGAATGGGGTTTGTTCTGCTTTTGTCAGCCTGACCCCTGCTTATTCTGCTAGTGGACACGGTTAGTAAGAGGTGTATAAAATATGACAATTGGAGCAAAAGGACATTTCTGATCCCGTGAAAGAACTGAATTCCTGTGCAAAATAAACAACATTTGGTTATCACAAAAAATGTTCACTTTTCCTATACCTTCCTAAGCTGTTCTCAGTCAGTTCTTTTGTTGATTTTGACAATGTTAAGCTCTAAACAGCTAAGGCTAAACCTACTTATAATGTTGTCTTTTCTAAGGAAATTGAGTGCCCTTCATAAAGCATGGTTTTATGGCGAAACAAAGTTTTCAATTCCAAATCAAATCAAATTGTCATTGCATTGGTTTCATAAAAGGAGAAAATACCTTTTTAAACAATTAGTCATTTCCCTTTGAGAATATTTGAGGCACCTTAAATTAAAAAAAAAGAAGCCAATATTTTCTTAATATGATACACCTTTGGAAAATCTGCTGTTGCTGATCCTTCCTTTCCTTTCCTCTCTTTAATGTACGTATGAATCAGCAGATGTTTACCCCACCTGAAGCAATGTTTAATCCAGCAATGCTTTGTGTCTAATTTGTAAAGAATTCTGGCTACAATAAAACAATGACAAACTATTTATTTGTTTCAATTTATTTGCTCTGTGGCACACAACATTTCCTTCCCCATTGTTACACCACAAAAACAATTCTTTGATTTAGTGACCTTTTATTGTTTTGTTGTTGTTAGTTGCGAAGTGATGTACGACCCATCACGACTCCATGGACAACGTTCCTTCAGGCTTTCCTGTCCTCCACCATCCTCTGGAGTCCATCCAAGCTCACACCTACAACTTTAGTAATTTTATGGTTCAGGGAGGACTTACTTATGTAGTTCCCCATGATCCAGTTATAATCCAACATTTTAGCCAATATTTACTTAAGATACACTGCATTGTTCTAAAATATCGCTAGCATTGCCTTTTCATGAATTGATGGCCAAAAGAGAAGATCTCTTTAGTTATTTCTGAAATCCTGCACTAAGCAGAAGGATGGATTCAATGATTGGATTCTAATTCCAATATTTTATTATGACAGTAAAGGTGACAAAAATGCAAAGGAAAATATAAGGAATAAATATAAGGATATTTTAATTAAAAACTAGTTTAAAATGAGCACAAAATGCAGTGTGGGTTGATATGATGTGGTCAGGTGAAATCAAATTAGTTGTTTTATATACTAACCTTGCTATTGAAGATTAATTGGTTTTTGTAAACATTTAGATTTGAATGATTATCAATGGTTTGGAAAATATAGGATAATAACTCTATTGCTCACATTCTTTCTGCTTCAGTTTTAACTTTGTCCCTTTCTTATTTTTCCCCCCATTTCTATTTGGAACAGAAAATATTGCCATGATCAAAGCTCTTTTAAATATATTTCAGATAGGTTATACAGGTATGTTTTTCTAAGAGACTATACTTTTTAGGAGGAAATAATCCATGTTTACGAGACCACATACTGCCCTGTATTTAAGAGTAAGCATACATAATCAATTTAAAATTAGTTCTGACCAAAACATTTGAAATTACCCTGTTTTTATTCAGAGATCTCACACTTCTCTAAAATTTGCAAGATTTCTTAGAGAAAATTGGGGCATCTAAACAGTTTAGATTTCAGGAGTAGATGTATCCTGAGGAAATGAAGTCAGCTTAGAATTTGGCTTTCAATAGCCATCTCTTTGGCAAGAAAAAATGCCTCATAGGCAATTATTCATGCATGGTTCAATATCGGTAAAGACAGGGCCTGTTTTATAGCAAGCCAAGGTTGTCTCAGGTTGCCTATTTGGAATAGGCAGAGGAATAAGCATTCAGGCATTCTTTAGTGCCTTTGTTCATGTTTTTTTTTCCATTATCTACTCTTGAGTCAGTCTCTTAATAGCACTTACACATATTTCTAATCTTTAAATCATAAATTACTGCAGGCAATTTATTGGACCGAGCACTCCTGGTTCACCATTTTTAAAGAGTTTTTTTATGCCAACTTTATTAGTTTCATAAATAACTGAAGGTGGTGAACATATCTCCTACTATTTTCTCTTTCTATTTTCTCAACAACAACCCTGTGAGTTTAGATGGGCTGAGAGAGAATGACTGGCCCAAAGTCACATAGCTGGCTTTTGTGCTTAAAGCGGGATTAGAACTCACAGTCTCCTGGTTACTAGTCAAATGCCTTCATCACTGGAGCATACTGGTTCTAAATGTCTACATTCTAAGATGTGCCAATTAATTTTTATTGGTTTATTTTAATAAGATTTTGTTATTGTTCTTTTAAATTTGCTGATCATTGACTGGATAAATAAGATGAATATTAAATGGTGAATCTAAAATATTTCCCAAGATATGCATCTTTCATCCACAGGTGTCCAGAAGAAGTGGGGACAATGGAGGACTAGTGATGAAATATGTTGAGATATTGCCAAGGAAAATCCACTGTTAGACTTACATCTCTAAGAAACTAAAAATGACAAAACTACAAATGTATCACAGTGTTGGTTTTATCATGTGGCATCATGGTACTTTCATTAGCAAAAATGCTTTGGGCATGATCCAGGAAGATTCAGTTTTACTCATCTGTAGAATCAGACCATTGCTAGTAGAAATGATGTTTTAAAATGTTTGTATGCTTTGTGAAATGCCTCTTGCAAATTCTTTGCACAACTTCCATTTTTAATCAGACAGAAGGGTGAAACTATTTAATAGCTGACTGGGGATTTAGGCTTAAAAGGTATCTCAATTGAGATTTTATTGTTTTTCTTGCTCCACTTACTCTTTTTCAGTATATGTCCCTGACATGCTAACCCCAAATGCCAAGGAGAGCCATGCTCAGAAAAACTTACACGGGGAACCCATAATTTACAATCATTTTCTTTAGTGACTCTTTGAAGTTGTAACAGCACTGAAAAAGTGACTTTACAACTGATCCTTACACTAATGGTTATCACCACCAACACTGGAAATTTTAAAGAAGAGATCAGACAGCCATCTGTCTGAAATGGTATAGGGTTTCCTGCCTGAGCAGGGGGTTGGACTAGAAGACCTCCAAGGCCCCTTTCAACTTTGTTGTTATTCAGTTATCACAGTGCCTTCATGGTCACATGATCAAAATTTGGGTGCATTGCAACTAACATTGCATTTGCTTCACTAAATGATGCAAGTTCCAGTGCCGATTTTGGTCATACAAGTCAAGAACTACCTGTACATTCATTGCAAATAGATGAATAGGGTATAAATCAGTCAAATTCCTGTATATCCTTCAAATAACTCCAAATGTTCAAGCAGTTTGATTTTTTGCTAAATCCCATCATTCCATTAACTTCCTTAACATGGTTAGTTTTCCTTTTCCTTCCCTTACTCACTTCATATTCTGACAGGAGGTTGATGCACTTTGAAAGACACCTTCATGGGGTCAGTGTCAAGGAAACAAACCCACAAAAAACAGGCCCAAGGGAAATCCCTTAAAAGCTTCTACCAGTGTCAGCAAAAATGCATGTTTGAAACTCACATCCTATAATGACAAAAGGGTTTAGTGTCTTTGAAGGGACAATGAAGGAAATAAAAACCATGAAATTGTGTTCTAGAATTGTTGTTTGCAAAATCATGCCCCCTGTTAAAATTTCCCATAAAAGCTTCACACATAGTTGGTTCCATATGTACTCAAAACCTCATTGTTATTACTGTTGAAAAGCAGGAGTAGTTAATAGGTTGTGGTTTGGCAGTGACCCGGGGAGACTTTAAGACCTAGATTTTTCCTCTTAAATTGCTAATTAACCAGTTTAATAATAAAATGGTTTGAATTTGACCAAAGAACTCACTTTAAACGCTATGTAGTCTTTGGTGCTGTTGGTTATAAACTTTGAAATTAAATATTTGTGCCAACAAAATGCAGCCACAAAGTTTTAGCTAGGTTACTGAGTACACCCTCGGAAGGAGGCTGAAAAATGGTACTAAACTTTATGTACATACCTGTTTGTTCAAGTTGAATTTTCATGTTCTACCTCATGGTGTGACCAGAACAATCTAGAACTGAACACGCTCAAAACTGTAGAAACAGTAGTAGATTTTAGGAGAAACCGTACCATACTTTCACCTCTTACAATACTTGACAACACAATATCCACAGTGGAGGCCTTCAAATTTCTAGGTTCTACCATATCACAAGATATAAAATGGACACCTAATATCAAAAACTTCATCAAAAAAGCCCAACAAAGAATGTTCTTTCTCCGCCAACTCAGAAGGCTCAAACTGCTCAAGGAGCAGCTGACAAAGTTTTATAGAGGAATTACTGAGTCTGTCATCTGCACCTTTATAACTGTCTGGTTTGGTTCTGCAACCCAACAAGAGAGATCCAGACTTCAGATGATAATTAGAACTGCAGAAATAACTATTGCTACCAACCTGTCTTCCATTGAGGACCTGTATACTGCACAAGTCAAAAAGAGGGCTGTGAAAATATTTACAAACCCCTCACATTCTGGACATAAACTGTTTCAACTGCTATCCTCAAAATGATGCTATAGAGCACTGCCCACAAGAACAACTAGACACAAGAACAGTTTTTTCCCGAACGCCATCACTCTTCTAAACAAATAATTCCATCAACGCTGTTAAACTATTTACCAAGTCTTCATTACTATTAATCTTCTCATCATTCCCATCACCTATATCCACTCATTTATGACTGTATGACTGTAACTTTGTTGCTTGGATCCTTACAGTTTATATTGACTGTTTCCTAATATGATTTGATTACTTATCTGTACCCTATGACTCACTGGAGAAGAATGTAATGCTGGGGAAGATTGAGGGCCAAAGAAGGGGAAGACATAGAATGAAGTGGCTGGAGGGAGTACTGAAGCAGTAGGCGTGAGCTTGGATGGACTCCAGAGGATGGTGGACAGGAAGGCCTGGAGGAACATTGTCCATGGGGTCGCAATGGGTTGGATACGACTTCGCAACTAACAACAACATGACTATCATTAAGTGTGGTACCTTAGGATTCTTGATGAATGTATTTTTTCTTTTAGGTGCACTGAGAGCGTATGCACCAAGACAAATTTGTGTGTGTCCAATCACACTTGGCCATTAAAATTATATTCTATTCTATCCTAAAAAAAAAAAGTGGTGATGGAAGGGCTTCCTGGAAGGAACACAAAATGTGCAGAGTGGAACAATATTTATTAACAGGAGATAATGTTTCCCTTCTCACAAGATGAATAACCTAATACTCAGGAAATACCTGTAGGGAATTTTGATGTCCTCCGGTTATGATAGTTGGTTCAGTGACCATTCAAAGTTATGATGATACTAAACAAACTTATGATTTGTCATAAAGTTCTTGCTGTTGCAGCACCCTGATAGTCAAGTGAACAAAATTAAAATGCTTTGTACTTACAACTAGTTGTAGATCATTATTTGCAATCTTGACCTTGACTTAAAATCAATGGGGAAGCCAGCAAGGAAGGTCACATGTCATTCAGGCAAGTCTTTCTCATATCTGGTCCTTCTTCACTTGCATGCACCATATGCTCCCCACCCCTTCACTCTCATTTACCCTTGCTGTCTTTCCCTGGCCTTCCTAAACTTGCAGCACAACGATTTCTAAGTGTGTAAACTGTTCATAATTCACTTTTTCAAGTGCTGTTGTGAGTTTGAACAGTCACTAAACAAACTGTTGTAAGTTGAGGACTACCTGTAGACAAATGTTTGCTTCTGCAGACTCAGCCCTTGAAGGTTTGAGGTTCTCCAAACAAGACCACAATGAGAATCACCAATGAGGAAACATTTGAGAAGCAAATAGCTATAAAAACTATAAAAGCAACTCAAATATCCCCCCTGTGATAATAATAAGACTCCGAAATCAGTGTTTCTTGTTTCTATTACTAAACTTGGTATGAAATTTCTAAGAGGCTTGGGGGGGGGAAGTTTTTGAGGTTAAAAAATTTCCCACAAAATAATTACTAATTTGTAGGCAACAGTCAAAACAGCTTTTTGACAAACATGTTTTTTTTAATGGTTTGTTCTGTGCTGTGTTTGCCTAAACTAGTTCCTGTCTCAATTAACTCTAAAGGCAAATAGGATATAATAGTTATGGCACTGAGGTCAATGTTTCAATAGCATGGATTTATAACATATGTTTACTAGGAAGTCACTCCAATTAATTTTTAGTGTCTTGAGCTATGAACTATTATAAAAGAGTGGTCAGGGTTTTAAGCATATTGTACATCATATAATCATCAGAGGTTGAACCTAACTCTGTGAAATTTAGCTAACTATTGTATCTCAATGACCTTGAAATGATGAGAACTCCAACTCTCATCGCCATCTAGAGGTCATCCAGATGTTTGCGATTCAAAATACACCAGGGTAACTGAAACTACACATTATTCTACTGCAGATATTCTGATGAATATGAATCTGTTGGCCACTGTTTTATAATTAGCATATCTTTGATCCTAATTGCTTCAAGTAACATCTCAAAAGATTGTTAGCTTTACAATAAAAACTAAAATCTGATGCTTAAAAATAAAAACTTGTGTGTAATCATCCAATATATTTAGGACTGACTTTTATATCTCACAGAATACCTAAGATTATCTTGAAAAACATCTGAAGTGGAACAAATATTTCAATAATGCTATTTTATATTTCATCAGGATACTATACAAAAACATCACAATATGTTTACTATCACATCCTTGATATACAGGGAAAAACTATATCCAGCTGAACAAACTCTGTAGTTTGATAAGCATCCGGTTGAAGAGTTCAATGGATCATATCCAATTTTTTCCTGGATCTTTTAAAGCAAAACAATTAATCAAACCCTCTTAAGTATCTTGACCTTTGAAGTGTATATGCTGCAGATAAACGTGACCAGAAAATGTGCATGATATTGAAATTATGCTGTATATTCAGTCTTGAGTTTGTTCTACGTGCATTTGTAGCACATTTTTAATGTGCTGTTACATTATACAACAATCAAGAATATATTTCCCTTTACTAAGAATAGGAAGCCAAAAGATTGTTAGATAAACTCAAAACCGGTATGTGAATTACTGTAGAAGTATTTGTGTAATAGTGCAATGGTTTACTTTTTCTTCAAATTAACTTCTTCCATAAAAGAACTCAATCCAGCCAAAATTATTCTATCTATCACTGTCCTTTATTTTATGCAATAATATGGCAAAGCTATAACTCTGCCCCCTGCCAGGAGTTCAATCCTGACTGGTGCAAGGTTGACTCAGTCATCTAACCTTCTGAGGTCTGTCAAATGAGGACCCAGATTATTGGAGGCAATATGCTGATTCTGTAAACTGCTCAGAAAGTGCTGTAAAGCACTGTGGAGAGGTATATAAATCTAAATGCTATTGCTAGCCATATTAAAATGGTCAAATATAATACTGATACATATAATACAGCAACAACACACTTTAGGAACTGGTAAATTCCATTTACAGAGAAATCGGGGTGTGTGTCCCTTCAGTGTACAAGCATGCATGGATTTTGAGACCCAGTCTGGTCTAATGGTTAAGGCACCAGGCTTGAAAGCAGGAGACCCTGAGTTCAAATATCACCTTACCTATGAAAATTAGCTGGGTGGCCTTGGGACAACTTCTGTCTCTCAGCCCAAGTCACCTCACAGAGTTGTTGTGGGGAAATAGGAAGAAAATGATGTGTTGGATATGCTTATTTGTAATTGTATTTGTAAAAGTTATTTGTAAAACTAATAGAGGTGGGATATAAATAAATAAATTTATTAAATTTACCCATGCCAATAATCACTATCATAATTCTTGCTGGAGGAGAGTAAAAGACTACAGACGCTGAGGTAAGGTTGCTATTTTTCAAAATGGCCTGGAGGAGGCTCAGTGGGGACTTTGATTTAGATAATCAAATGCTTGGATAAACACAACTGCTATTTATAAAGATGATTCTGGCTAGGGCATTTTAAGGGAAACTGATAACTAGGAATTTCAGACAAGGGAGGCTTTGCTGCACAGTTTACAAAGACCATAGTAAACTTCTGTTTACATAATGGCTTAAAACAATCCAGATTGACTAAATCCACATGGAGTTATTTATGCTACTGATTTAGACTTCTTTCATAAGTGAGGAGACTTCACAAGCAAGTATACCAAACCTACTTACATAACCACAAGCTCAGCTTTTAATTAAGCCAAATTGCATTGTGTGTGCATTTGTGTCCATCCAGAAGAGAAAAGAAAGCATTCCTAAAAGTTAATTAGTTCACAGTGTTTGGGAAATCGAGATTGAAATTTGACAGATTCAATCAAAACCAATTTAATATGCTTAGAAAAATCAAAATGTGGGTCGGTAGCAAAAAGTTTGAGAAGAAACGATGGGTTTCGAAGCGGCCATCTCCTTCAAGAAGTGAATAACTATATATATGTGAGACCATGAATATGAAATAATTGTAATTCTTGCAAACTGTGAATTGAATAGATCTGTATTAGTGTTCTGAAGCAATAACAAGAATTATTATTATACAATTTATTTGCTGCCTATCTTGCCTATCGAGGCAACTCATAACCATAAAAAATAAATAAATAAAAATGAAGTTTAAATAAAGTAAAAGTAAAATATAATCATAAAAACAAACAAGGAAAAAGAAAACAAATACATCAATATGACTAATAAAAAAGAGGGTGTGGCGATTTGTGGAAGATGTAATGGTAATGATAACGGTAAGAATATAGAACAATATGTATTTTTATTTTAGACTTAGTTTGCACGGCTACTTAATATGTTATGTAAATCCCAGTGTAACTTTGTAAGAAGGATGGATTCTTTCTAGGATAATGGAAGCATGTATATTACAAGGTTTGACTTTCTGCTATTTGCATTTATTCCCGAGTATCTCAAAGAAGATTAAAATATTCACTGTATATTTGTGCTTCAAATAAACGTTGCAGTTTATGCTGCTGATTTAAAAAGGTGAAGAGATTTCACAAGCAAATGCATACTGAACCTTCTTGAGAAATACCGCATTTCCCTGAAAATAAGACCCTGTCTTATATTTTTTTTGAACCCAGACATAAGTGTTTGGCCTTATTGCCATGTGCTCAAAAGCCTGATTGGGCTTATTATCAGGGGATGTCTTATTTTGGGGAAAACAGGGTA
>JANHFP010009073.1:3924-14928 GCA_032468135.1 Calamaria suluensis
GTCACTACCTCCATTTCTTCTCCATCTATCTGCCAGGAATTTAGAAGGCCAGATGCCATTATCTTAGTTTTCTTAATATTGAGTTTCAAGCCAGCTTTTGCACTCTCCTTCTTTACCTTCATCAAGAGGCTCTTTAGTTCCTCTTCACTTTCTGCCCTGAGAGTTGTAGGTAGAAGGAAAGTCGTGGTGTCTTTGTCTTTGTGGTGTCCTGTCTTGAGAAGATGAAAAACATAAGAGGCTGTTTGTGGTCTGCCCAGATCTTGACAAGGCGGCACACCTAAAGTGAGACAACAGCTGAACCATCAACTACTAGGCAACTGTATGTCCCAAAGATGCTTAACCCTAACCCTACCTCAACTTTTTCTTGGATGAGAAGCCAAATGTCTTTCAAAGAAAAATCAGAAAGTCCAGTTGCCTCTTGAAAAAGCACCTTTGGGACAATCATGACCTGGATGACTGAGAATCTCCATAGACATTTAGGCAGCTACATGTTGCATAGGAAGTCCTGAAGCCATCCATAGGTGTAGCTTCAACTTTTTTTGTTATGTGAAGCCACACACAATGTGGTTGAAATAAACACGTTTAATCGTTAATTTTGAATGCTGCTTCCAGTTAAGTTGGTGCTAGTACTTAGAACTTGCATATTAAAGGCATCTGTTCAATTATCTCAGTGGCACAAACATTTATTTCCAGTCCAATCAAATCCAACTTCAGTCATTCCCAGTCTGGCTTGCAACAGAAGTATTGGCTGACTAGGAGCATTCTGTGTTGTAAGCCAACATGCCTGGAGGTAAGCCAGGATAGGGAAGGCTGTTTCAAAACATGGATGGAGACGAGCTGTGCTGGTGAAAGAAACTGTGGTATCACAAAGTTTCTGTGATGCTTTCACAAGTGAATGATCCAGGAGACACAGGGTCAGAAATTCACATCAAAGGTCCCTATCAACATCATTCCTCTGTGCAGGAGGCCGAAGCCCTAGGAACCAAGAGTGAAGCAGTAGACTTTGGACAGGAATTGCAGCAAAACATTGGATGGCAAGTTGGGAATGCCATGTATCTTTGTCCCCTAAAGTGGCCTGCTGGACTCATCATTGTAGATTCCCGATTCAACTACAAGGTCCAGTTTCTAGGCCAGTCAGCCTGTCTAACAGAAAAAAGTATATTACTTTTTTACATCACTCACACCCAACAGGAGCCAGCATAGTTTGTGGAGTCTTTCTTCATATTTACTTCCTTTTACCACTTCAGGTGTCAAGGCTCATAGAATAGTGGTATTATATGGAAAGAACAAAAAATAATAATACCCATATTACTGAATTCTGAACCAGCTGCAACTGGACCAATGCTCTTCACAATCTCATGCAGAATGCAATACAGTAATTCAAATAGGGAACTAAAGCATGCATCACTGTGAGCAAAGTCTTGCAGTCCAGGTGTTGGTGTAGTTGATGACTACTACCTGTTCTTCAAGGAATTGTGATCCAGAAGGGCCTCCAAATTATGTACTAGCTCTGACTGGGGAAGCAGACGCCTAGACAAAGTTAAATGTTCTAAAAAACCCGGAACTGGGGCGGGCCTTAAGACCCACAGCCAATCCTGCTAGGAATATGGAATTTTCCACAGCTTCCTGGGAAACTATTGACAGCAACACCTATCAAATGGAGAGATATTCCACTGGGTATCATCAGGGTGTTACTAACACTGACTAGAAGAAGTGGGCTCAGAGAAAGGAGAGCCATGTAACACCGTGCTTCTTACTTCCCAAAGCCAGCCCAGAGGGATACAAAGACTGATAATGCTAAAAGCTACTGGGAGATCAAAGGAAGTTGAAAGTGCTGAGCTGACCAAAGGTCTTTAATTAGTGCAATTTTTACCATCTCAGTCTATGGTCAGACCCAAATCCTGACTTGGTCTAGATCAGTGATGGCGAACTTGTGACACATGGAGCCATATCAATGGGCATATGAGCATTGCCCTAGTTCAACTCTAATGTAATGCGGGTGCTGATCAGCTGATTTTCGGGCCTTCAGAGCCCACCAGAAGTTGGGAAAGAGGCTGTTTCCAGCCTCTGGAGGGCCTGGGGGTGTCGAGAAGGGCTGTTTTTCACTCTCCCCAGGCTCCAGAGCATTTCTAGGGCGGGTGGAACAAATTGAATTATGGGTGTGGGTACGCGGACACAGAACACCCCCCCCCCCCGGCACCCTCCACTTTTGGCACGCGATAATAAAAAGGTTAGCTATCACTGGTCTAGATAATCTTCTTCAGGACCCACCTGGAGCTGCAGGTTTTAGATTCCTACAGCCCTGTTTGACAAGCAAGACTTCATACCCAGGAGCAGGGCCCTGAAGACCACTAGCCACACCTCCACCCTGACCCTGATTTACAACTAATGCCACTCATGAAACTGGCAAACACCTCTCTGAAAGGGACTGGAAGATGACATTAATACCAAACATCAAGTTCACTTTCCCCAAGTACTTATTCCCTACCTTGATTCTACCATCCAAAACTTTGGCAGTGATCTTGGGGGGTACTTGTGCATCACAATCAGCTTCCCCTAGTCTGCCTACACCTTCCTTTAGCATCATCAACCAAATAGACTGCCTTCCACACACCTCACCCCATTCTAATCTAGGTGTTTATGAAGAAGCCACCAACCTACAAAGCACAGGTAAACTTGGGATACAATGCTGCAGCTATTCAGAAGAAAAAACAATGGGAATTACCTTCTTCCACCTGATGTGGTGGGAAGTCTTAGTAGCTTCACTGATACTGAAAGGAATGCTGGATGGAGCAGGAGATTCACCTTTGCAGGTAGTCAAAAGGGAAACAGTACATGAGGAAATAAAGTAGGGCTCAGTAGCTTCCAAATCAAATGCAAAAAAGGCAACGGCAAGTTACATTATTGTGAAACAAACACATAAGAGTTGGAAGGGAACTATGCGGCCATTGTCCGATACCCCACATACCATGAACATCTATGAACACTGTAAACTTTGTACAAACATGTAAAACAATTACAACAAAAAACATCTACACATTTTCACCAGTAACTCTGGAGGCAATGACAAAGTTAGAACAAAACCAAAAGGAGGAATGGGGGAAACTAGACTTATAGGAAGATTTGGATTGTGTGAACACAGTAATGCAATATTATTATTTTTTAATTATTTTTATTATTATTAAATTTATATTAATAGATAAAAAACCATAGTTTTTGGAGACAATTCCTTGTTTATTGCCAACACCTGTTTCAAGAAATATAAATGCAGACTCTGTATATGGATATCTCCTTAGAATACAATATCAGAATTAAATTGACTGCACAATAGGAAACATGATGAAGTACAATCCTGTCATCCAGGACATTTCCAGATGCACTGTGGAATGAATCAAGTTTTTATTTTTGATTAACTTTATTCCACCTCAATACAGACAGTTGTATGTAGCCCAGATACCAATAAAATTTATACAATTATAAATAGAAAATAATACACTATCAAAACTAAAGCCACAAGTGACTTGACAAATCAGTACACAAAGGCATTCCAAAGAACTAGGTTTTTCTCAGCTTCTTCAAGACCAAAAGAGTAGATTCCATCCTTGTCTGTCACAGGAGAGCCCCGTACAGAATGTCTACTGTCTGTCCCCTTCCTCTTGGACTTAAAACAACACTGTGGCCATCTGCACAAAATGTGGTTTTATAAATATCCAAGCCTCAAGCTGATTGTTCCCTTTCAGAAGTAGCAATCATTACCTTGAATGGCATTTGGAAATGCACCAAAAGCTAGTACAACTTTGACAGTGTAAACTTATCAATAGCATCACCAAGCAGTAGCTATCTGCTTCGCTGCATATTCATGTTTTTTATATCAAACACATCTGTCTGTATATGCTGGTATACAAATTATACATACAAAAAGACAAGATTGAAAAATAACATGGAATTGGGGGAGGCAGTGGCATCATCTTGGAAAGGCTTCTATTGCTAAATTGATATTTCCTAAGGCTAGGATCTAAAGCTATACAAGCATTATATTACTGTATGAGAGAGATGCATAGCAGGGCAATTTCACTTGAACATCTTTGTTTTCTAACCTTCCTGGTACAATTTAAGTAAAGCCCAAGATACAGCAGCATTTTGTGGAAAATAATTGATGTTTCTCCAATTGGGAAGCATGGATTAAAAGTGGAAAAATATCTTCCTTTCCTACTGACAGGAAACCCCATTCACAAATCTTGTAGTTGAAAACCAAGACTTTTTACTTGAAGCAACATTGGTGCTTGTATGACAGGATTATTCCTAAGTAACATACTTTTATGCAGGAGCACACATGCAGAAAGCAAAGCATATAGTCATTGTTTTAAAACTGTTAAAGATTACTTAAAAAGTGTTTATTTAAATGCTTTCTGAAGCATTCTCAATATTCTGACTCCCAACAGCTTTGCATTCCACAAAAAAAACTGTTAAATATTAATTCACCTATTTCGCACTGCAGAACATAACAGTACATTAATTTAAGCTCTAACTTCTGCATTGGTTTGCTTGAAATTTCAGTCCACCAGAAAAATGCAAAAATGAGGGGGGGGGGTGTCAGTTAAGTAAAATGTTTATGTTTTTCAGAACGAGGATATATATTTAAAGACAAATGTGCTTTTAAAATATTTTGCAAACTGTTCCCTTATTGTGGTTAATGTTTTGTGTAACATTTTATCTGTTTTTTCAATTAAGTGTTGTAAGCTATCCAGCGTCACTTTTATGTGAGATGGGTAGCTGCATAAATAAGATTTGGACCCTTAATGAAACATATGTTCCATTATCTTTGCAACAATGCACATATGGT
Organism: Calamaria suluensis; assembly: GCA_032468135.1. Taxonomy (NCBI): domain Eukaryota; kingdom Metazoa; phylum Chordata; class Lepidosauria; order Squamata; family Calamariidae; genus Calamaria; species Calamaria suluensis. Next base: position 8,768 of record JANHFP010009073.1, read on the forward strand.
TTGCAATTACCCTTTTCCGACATTTTTAACTTCGCAGTCAACCTAGCAGCCTAAGTCTCTTGACAATCTCTCATTGAAGTATTAAAAAGGTCTGATGTCAATATGCTTTTTAACCCAGTTAAAGGTCAGGCAGAAGTCCCTATCTGCTGAGATTCACTTACCTGAACACTTAGCCTCACTGTAATCAACTGAGTCATTACCAAATAGACATACATACCATTTATACATCAAAACATTTCTTTTTAAATTATTGGCCTTTAGTGCTATTTAATGTTGTTTTAATAAAATTTACCTGACAGCTAGCTATACTACTTCAAATGTTTTTGATAGCATTTTCTAAATCCAACAAACTTTCAAGAAATTTCTAAGCTTTTACAGTGGCAAAACATTCGCTATCTAAAGACAGCAGAAAAATGCACCAAATTTGATTAAGTCTATTTATTAATAACTGACTAAGTCTAAGATACAGATATGGTAATTATAAATTTTATTATTTTAATGAAATGAGCAGAGATCAAGCACATATATCTGAACACAGGCATGCACAGAAGCAGTTTTACGTTTCAACTATTAAAAATTACAGCATGAACCACTTGGCACCAACCATATGTTAATCAAAACATCCAAAGGCCTGGGAATGGAATATCAGATAAATGTTTCTCATATCAAGGTAAGATGGCTACAAACACAATTTTAGTTAACCCAATCAATTCTCATTACTGCAGCTAATGAAAAATTACTTTTAAAAGCTTAGATATGTTAAAAAGGTATTTTAACTGCAGTAACCAATTGCCACACTGGGTTCCTGAAGCTTAAATGTATGCTTTTATTTCCAACATAATCCAGTACGCAACACCATTCTTGACTATATAGTTACCAATACTATTGCCACATGAGGGCGCTTTTAATTTCCATATTCATTCTACAACAATGATACAAGTTAAACAGAAACTATGCCAGGCTTTTGTCATCATCCCAAAATACAAACATTTTTATGGCATACGTTAAGGAGAAAAGCTTTGTCTTACTTTAACAGTATCTCTAGAATCAAATTGTAAAAACAGAACCAAATGTTCTTACCTAATAAGATTTGAACCTACAAGTGCAATGATGTTTACTATTTTTATAAGGTAAGAGTTTCCTTATCTGCTGTTTAAGGAAAGCTGTTTTTATTTCTAAACTTAATTTTTGAAGATACCCTAAATTTTAAGAGACTTCATCCCTTAGAATTCATCCTATGTTAACAAGGAATTATTTTTGTTGCAAGTACTAGAATAGTCAAGAAGGGAGGTGGTTCTGGGTTGTCTGAATAAATAGCAGCTGACAACTGCTAAGGTAGAGGACAAAGCTCTTATTGTAAACCTAGAACAATAGGCAACTGCACAGAAAACAGTACTGAGGAATATTATGCCACTGTATTCAGGAATTTGTATATATTTTAATATTGCATTCCAATATTCTAGCTATAAATATGCTTGAACTGCTTATGTAGTAATGCTAGTTTCAAAAACACCTGTGATAAAAGCATTGTGAAGCTTTATTAAATCACTTGGTTACAGTAATATCTTAAGACTGACAGATTCTGAAGTGTAACAGATTCAGCATGAACATTACACTACATACTCAGTTCACAAAAATGTCAGAGCTGAACATAGCACTAGCCATCAATCCAGGAACAAATGCACTGGAATAGAAGAAATGCAACAAGATAGCTACACTGGAAAGACAACAGTTTAGAAAAAGAGTGAACATGAAAGGGCTCCCCTCTAATTCCCCAAATCAAGTGTACAGTCAGATCTAACTATACAGCTCTACATCAGTTTCTAGAAACTTAACAAAAAAACACTGGCCAATACAGTCTTTGGATATTTAGACAAAGGGGAGAAATTAATTTCCAGAATGAAGTCAGTCGCTTTCATTTTCACCAGGTTCTTTGCCTCCTTCTTTGTTCTTTCGTACTTCTTCAATATGCTTTTCCTACAAAAACAAAATTAAGAAAATGAGAAAACAGTAAGTTCTTCAGAAATTTTAATTCTACCCCAATTGGAAGTTTAATTCAAAGTACTTTTGCTTATACTAACACTGTCCAAATAAATTTGATTACAACTAATCTTTGGCTATGCTGTGGGGAATTTGGTGAGCAATTTCCTGATAGTAGATGAAATAAAGGAATATACTAGACTGAGAACCAGGACTGACATTATAGCAGTGTTCCAATATCTCAGGGGCTGCCACAAAGAAGGAGTCAAGCTATTCCCCAAAGCATCTGAGGGCAGGACAAGAAGCAATGGATGGAAACTAATTGAGAGAAGCAACCTAGAACTCAAGAAAAATTTCCAGACATAAGAATTAATCAGTGGAACAACTTTCCTCCAGAAGCTGTGAATGTTCCAACTCTGGAAGTTTTTAGATTGGACATCCATTTGTCTGAAATGGATCTCCTGCCTCAGTAGGGGGTTGGACTAGGGGGTTGGACTAAAAGACCTCCAAGGTCCCACCCAAGTATTCTATTCTACTTTATTTTCTATTCCTATATGAAAAGCAAAATCTTAAAGCAAATTAAGATCACTACCTATCACTGCTTTAATTCCAGATGGAATATATGTACTTTCTCGTGTCTTTGGGAAAGAGGTGCTTTCCTTTTGGGGGAAAATAGCTAAAGCCTGATTTAACCAAAAGTTAACTTTGTGTTGCCATACCAAATTGTCTAACAAACATGTCTCGGGTAATAAGCTTTTCTATTTTTCTGAAAATACAGTAATTATTTAACATGAAACTTATTGTATTTGATATTGTACTATTTGTTGATTAAACATATACCACATGGCAGCCAATTCGTAGTCATGCTCAATGATTTCCCAAGTTCTACAGTCCAAATAGAAATAAGGGCCAGTGAACTATTTCTCATTTTTACTTTTTGTAAAGTTCAGTACCTTTCTTTGTAGCATTCAAATTGAACAGCCACTTCTTAACCAGATTATTAGTTTTTATTATTATTATATGTATGATTTCTGGATTTATCCATTGCATGTTTTAAAAAAAACTTTTTATGTGAAATCTGTACTACTAATTATTGCCAGTTATTCTGTGTGTAACTGGCAATCTAAGTTCACAGTTTACTAAATGAAGTAAACTAAACAGCACTTACTTTCTCTCTCAAGCGTTCCAGTTTAGCAGCCATTTGTGCTTCCCTGTTCTCTTTGTTGGCTTCCATTTTATGAGTCAACTTTTCTTCTGCCATTTTGCTGAAGTTGTTATTTTCTTCAATTGCCTTCTGCAGCACCTCTTTTTCATGCTCTCGCTTTTCAGCTAGTTGCTTCAAAACTTCAGCTTCATGGGACTAGAATATAGATCCATTTTGTGTTTAGCTGACAGCAATCTATATATAATTACAGTTCTTGCCTAAGGTAATATTACCCTCATATCATTTATATTATCCAATAAAAGATTTAAGTCAAGCAGTCCCACTATCTGCAATCATATTACAATTTTCATCAAACTTCTGAAATTCTTAAAAATACCAGGATCCCTGTTCAAAATACTTAAGTTTTGTTAGAATTACCGTACTTGCACAACTGCAACTATTAATCCCCATTCAGTTAAATAGGAAGTACTGAAATGGCTACAACATGAGGAATTTCTAAATTGTAGTTTACAATATTCTTTCATGGTCAGCTATTAGTTGCTACAATTTAAACAATCCATTTTTCATTGGCTCATAGACATATGAAAATAGAACAGTATATATTTACCTTGCGTCTTTCTTCTGCAGCTTCCAATTTCCTCTGAATTTCTTCCAATGAGAGATCTTTTTTCTTTGGAGGAGAGAGGGGAAATTCTGGAACAGCTTCTTTTGGAGGAGGACCCAGTATCAATTCAAATGCCTGACCTGAAGCACGTTTTTCTAGTTCTTTCACCTGAATGTCTAGACGAGATATTGTTTTAGTTAATATTCTGAGCCACATTCTGAGTTTTGTCAGACTTCAAAACCTGTTATATTGGTTAATTGTGGCTACTACATCTGCCGAGGACCTTTCACTTTATGCCAATCAATAAAATTCCACATACTTGTGCAAAGAAAAAAATGCTATATTCTTTACAGAAAACTAGATGTTTATAATTTTATTGTATACCTAACTCCATTGTACTGCAGCATACTCAGGAAAAATAGACCTACATATGTTTAATACAGAACACTGGTACTCTTTTAAGGATTACAGTAAAAATTTCAGTATAATTAAGTACAATTGCTTTAGAACTATTACTTTTAACCTTAGTTGCTAAAATAACCTCCAAAAGATAAAAAAATATCTTTAAATTAGACATCTCATTTGTCAATTTATGTATTTTTATATATCTCCATTATTTGCAAATACAATTTCTCTTTAGAAAAAGCTGTAATCAAAGGATGACTCATAACACCCACTAAAAATAATTTATGGCATTTTTTTCTAAATGCTGAGAAAGCATTTCTCTTACTCAATTATGATGCATTATAATACAATGACACTAATACTTACCAGAAGAAGCCATGGCTAAACAGAATATCTCCAAAGGATATTACAGCTACTCCAGTAAATGAGCCCTAAGAAAGCAGACACATCCTTAAATAAATTGAAATATGCAGTATCATTAACATGACTGATCTCAGTATTTAACAATTTCAAATTTCTAAATGATAATCATTATTGATGTTATATGTTCTGCCAGCATAGCCCTTGTTTTTCAAATTTAGAAGATACATGTGAGGTAATGAATCTAAAAATGTCAAGCAGTATGGAATGTAGTAATTGATCTGGAATACTCAGACTTAGGTCTTATCTGCTATATTCTACTTTTCACCTTAAGACCCGTTCAAGATCCACTAACATGTAGTGTTAACATGTCTATGTGGAATGAACAAAGACATGGTACCACGTGGTTGTTCTTCCTGAGACACTATCATCACCATATTCTCACCAAATGATAGTATGAGTATTTTATTGTTTATCATAAAGCACAGCACTTATTCCCATTAAACAATTAGTTAAGATATCTATTTCCTCACTAATTTCACTTGCAAAGATTAGAGTTAAATATACTCAGTTTTTAAAATAGTTTGAATTTTCTTAAATTACTGTTACTGTAGCAGTAACAAAGAATCCAGCACTGTACAATTCACAATTAGACAGCAACACACAGTTGCTCTTAAAAGCAGACATACCAGTTTTCTCTTTCAATATACCTAGATTTAAGAGACTCCTGGAATGCTTGTTGCTTGAGTCCCTAGACATGATGCTGGCATTAGGGGTTATTTTATTTAACACTCAGGGTAAAGCACCTAAAAATAAGGCAAAGTACTCAAGGGAATGTATTTCTAACACAAACACTTATCAAGTAAGAGCTGTCTATACTTTCTAGGGCAATGATCAAGGATAAAACCGCCTTTGCATATCAAATTAGAACTCCTGACGATCTCCCTCAAAAAAAGCATATTTCTAATGACCTGCCAGCCAGAGATCAGTAATGCCATTGTTCTTGCTTTTTGAAAAAAAGCACAAAGGGTGCCTCACTAGGACAGTGTTTGTTCTACATTAGCATCAATAAAGCAACCACATTGCTCTTGGGTCTCTTTAAGGCACATCCACACAAAGGACTTGAGATAAAGCAGGAATTCAGCAAAAAATATATATAAATGAAATATAAGGGCCCCTAAGGTTTAAGGCTCCTAGGTGTGTGATGGAACAATAAGGGAGGGACAGAAGCACTGTGGGGAGCATTCGTTTTTTGCAGAAAAAATAAAAAAAGCAAAACACCGTTAAAGAAAAGCCAGATAAACAACGCCCAAGATTGAAGAGGAAGGAACAGGGTGGAGAAAAAAAGCACCCCACCGTTTGCCCCCTCAGTGGGGCGGGGCCATCGAGAGAGCCAGCAATCCCCATTTTTTTTTTTAAAAAAAGGGAGGGGAATGGAAGAAAAGGGGGGGGAGAGAAGAGGAAGCCACGCCCTCCCCACGCGCCGCTCTCGAACGCACCGAATTCAAACCGCCTGAAAGAGAGCAAGGAGAGCGCGCGCGCGCGCTAATCCCCTTCAGAGGGGTGGTGGTTTTTTTTTTGCAACGGTAACATCCGGGCACCCGCCGCTCGGGCTGCTCCACTCCCTGTTCCCCCCCCCCCCACCAC
>JANHFP010009090.1:0-19500 GCA_032468135.1 Calamaria suluensis
GAAATATTGCCAATACAGATTAAAGAGTCTATTCATTTTGGGGAGCAGTTGTGGTCCCTACACTATTGACATACTAAAATTTTGTTTTCTAAGAAAGAAGATGCAGGAGAAAACCACTAGCTATATGGATACCAGCTCTCTGGCTGCTTGAAATTTCTTGAACAAAATTTGAAGAAATGAAGCATTCAGCTTTGCTTTCACCAGTTTAAGAGAAACCAACATACTTGTAAACAATGTCAAATACAGAAGACAGTGATATCCTTTTATTTTTCTAGGAGGAAAAGCAGAGCATCACTATTGACTAAATTGGATCCCAAATTCAAAGAGTTTTTCCCCCTAACATATTCAAGTAGAAACTGCAACCCAATAGATGTGTAAAATATTCTAAAAGACTGTAATGAAAATGTAGAGGGATGTCACTTAAACGGCTTAAGCATGAGGAAAAGCACTGAAATAAAAAAGCAGACAAACTGAAACTACTGGATGACTATAGAGTAGTTCCACAATAGAAAACATAAAAGAACAAGAGTAATTTCTTCCAGAACTTTCATCTTGCTACCACATGTTTGTTACTGGAAAATTTCCTTTCTAAATCTAATATGGATGAGGGAAATATTAATTGTCCTGTTTTTCTGCCATACATTTGCATGAAGGTAACACAATAGCTGAGAAGAATGAAGCCACAACTATTAGGATAACTGGAGTTATCTCAACCAGACAGGTTCTGATCGTAATCACTGAAAAATCAGAGCCACCTGCATGGATCATATCCAATGAGTACACGTACAAGTAGTCCTTGACTTACAACCACCTGTTTAGTGACCATTTAAGGTTATAACAGCACTGAAAAAAGTGACTTATGGTTGTTCTTCACACTTGTGACTTTTAGATCCCCCGATCACATGATCAAAATTTGAATGCTTGGCAACTGTGATCCCTTTTGTGGCCTTCTGACAAGTAGTCAATGGGGAAGCCAGATTCACTTCAATGTTGTAACAACTGACTGCACTGATTCTTTTTTACAATCGCAAGAAAAATAATAAAACGGGGCAAAACTCACTTAGCAACAGAAATTTGGGGCTAAATTATGGTTGTAAATTGAGGACTACCCATACAAGTAAATTCAAATACAAGGATTCCTTAAGAATGTTTAAGCATATTTGTTATCACTTTACCTAAAGGATTTTAAGTATATGAATCTATTACCTTTAATATTATTTTATGTATATTTATGAGCTTTTTGAGACAGTGGTACTTAGGTATTATTTGTAAAACTAATGTCACAAAAATTATTTCTGTCAGAATCTATGGATTTCTATTAATGAAAGCAGCAAGAATGCAAACATTTACAGTGAGCTATACAAATAATAATTCCTGAAATCCTAAAGCGCTAGGTATCACATACCTTCTGTGCCTTGGCAATGAAGTACATATCTCATTATATCCAGGTTCTCATAAACTATCAGGATTTCTACTGCTCCCATTTCTAAGGCTTTTAGAGTATCTTCAACCCCAAAGCAATATTTTCCTGTGTCCTGACTGATTTCATCAAAGTATCGGCCTACATTTAGTGAAAACCAGAGAGAGATGTTATAAAATATGATTATTTTAACTCCATGCACAAAAACAAATTATTTTGGCCAAGAAGATTTATTATTGTGACAGATAGTGACAAATATGTTTATAATGGCAAATATGTTTAGGAAGAGAACAACTCATCAGATCAAAAAATGAGGCTAGATGACTATAGGACCAAATACTTTTTACAATTTCTCCTTTTGGGTAGGTGGGGAGGATTATGAGCAGCTACAAGGTATTCTTTTATATTTCAGGCTAGGTTCAGACAGCACTGGTCACTGTCATAGATGATTTGGATTGAAGCAATTCACTCTTCCAGTGATCCTTGATAGCACTAACCATAGAAATCTTCTGGACTATCTGAAAAGATTGGAGACTAGAGGCAGTGTTGTAGGGAAGATGTTAGGTCCATAAGAACTGCTGTGCTTGCCCCTTGCTTTTTATTGTATACTGTAAATGAGGTCACTGGGTGAGGTCATCCATCTATTTAAAGCAGGGGTGGGCAATTAATTTTCCCAAAGGGCCACATGGTCCTGGGACTGTAGTAAAGGGTTGAATCAATATGGCTGCAAGTTACTTAGGCATGCATATAGACATAAATTGAAAAAAAATAGCAAGCACCTTAAAAATAAAAGCAATGCAGTTGTATTGTTCATGGCACACATTTATTTATGTTTGATTTCTAATTCTGTATTGATCTCACATGGGCCAGACAGGGCCAGGTAAATGGCTGGATATGGCCCAGGGGGCATAAAATACACAAGTCTGTTTGGAGTATGCTGATGATACCCAACAGTAGCTTACCACTAGAGTCAAACAAGATGTAGTAAATAAGAGTTACTGATCAATGGACAGATTGAAATAATGGCCAGGAGAGGCCCTAACTCTGATTGTTATGCCAGTTATGACCTTTTCTGCAGAAGGAAGGCCTACTAATACTAACTTATCACTATGTGTCTTTACCACTGCCTTATGCTCTATATAGAACTGCCCATAAACCCCACTCAGAAAGCATAATTACTCCAGACTGCGATGATCTGGCTTGTATTGGCATTCATCTCAATAGCATATTACATCTTTGTTCCAGGCACTATTTTAGATTCCTATCTGCTTCTGAGTACAACTCAAAATGCTGGTTGTCATCCATATCATTCTATATGGATTGGCAATAATGGGGTTTCATCCACCTCATTTTGAGAAAATAGGTACCACTTTTCAGCATTAGTATCTACTCCCGAATTGCCTTCCCTCCAAAATTAGATATGTTCTGTTTTTAACTTTTGAAAATTGAGTTATTCCACAGGGAAGTAGGAAGCCCCTTTGCTTTGATGTTTTGAATTTTATGCTAAATGTATTACAGTTGTTTTATTATACAGTCATCAACACAGAAGCAATAGCATTTTCTTCTGGTAAGCTCAAGGAGTATGAAGCACCAACACAAAAAAACCAATATGCATATGGAACAGATGTTAAAAATTGACCAAATTTGACCGTGTTAAAATATTTTTAATTCAGAATTTTTGTATATGTGACTAACACCAAAAAATGTTGGGTGGAAACCTGTTACCACTATACCTTAAGGACAAGATATTTCCTATAGAAACTAACTGATAATAGAGATACTGGATCTTTATTTTTCTTGCATAATTTAAGTGACATTTTTTGTATATTTGACAATACATTTATGTTAAATGCAACAATGAATAAATGGATGTGTATTTCCCCATACCTATTAGCTTCTTTTCTTGAATGAATTTCACATTAGACAGGACCTCAGTGGACAATTCAATTGCTTGATTGAATCCATTTTCACCACCATATGAGATGTCAACTAGCTTTAATACTTTGGATTGCAACCTCTGCAAAAACAGAGGTCTAATATTAGAAAAATCAGATAAATGAACAATTAAACATCTAAAAGTATTACCCAACAAGATGAAATAATTAATAACCAGCATTAACTTTAAAGAAATAATTCCAACCCAATTTCATAATTTTATCATGCAATGCTTAAATATATATTGTCAAAAAATGTGCAGCATTTCATGAACTAGATTTTACTTAAGACATTGCATTTATCATCTTTTAGTGATTTTATTATTTCCTTTTGTCATGAGCCACTCAAGAGTTACTATTATAAACCTCTGTGAGGCACTGTAACTTTAATGTGATTGTGGCACTTATGTGCTCTGAAGATGATGAGATATTGACACTTTACATCCTGCAAATGATAACTTTAACATCATCAAACATTTGCCTATCCCAGGTTCTTGGGAAGAACTTGATAGGTAGATGAAAATACCAAAGCAGTCTAAACATCTGGCTGACTATACAGAGAAACATAACAATTCCAATGGACAAGATTTAAAACTCTGTAAGCTCTTTTCCTTTAGTATTCTCAATGTTATTGGTTTTCTATGTTATAAATATAGCTACAAGATCCACATATTTCAGTTGCTATTAAAAGCTTAATGTTGGAAATAGCTACTGAAATAGTCACCCATACAACTATCAATAAGATAATACATTTATAACTGTTATTAAAATTAATAACCATCTAAATTATTTTATTTACCTGATCAAACATATCTGATTGACTTAATTCAGTTTTGAAATCAGCTGACCCTGCTAACACAAGCCCAGCCACGTTCACCTTGTCACCAGAAATAAACAGCTGCACAGCAGTTTCTGCTACTTTCCTTACATAGTTGTGACGTTTTTCCATTCTCAAACGAGCAAAACGCAAGGCAGATTGGCCTCCTCTCCCTTTGAAAGGCAAGAGATATAAACATGTAACATTAGCTCTGGTATCTTTCAACATTCAAATTGGAACAGCCTTGATTGGTCTGGTCAGAGTTTTATGAGTATCATGACAAACTTGGGTCTATCTCAAATGTCACCTGCCTATGGCATATAGAAAGTAATGCAATATGTTAGCAAAAGTTCGATGCCAAGCTTACTTTGTGGCAGTGATGGAACACCACCCCAAAACAAATTTTCTCTATCAGTGTCCTATCAATGTCACTCAGCAGAACTTATGTGATTCAGGAACTTTTAGGATCTGGCTAACTTTGTACTAAATCAAACTGGCAATAACTTAAAAATCTACATGTTCAACGGTTCTAGCTACAGAAATTAAAAAGCTATCTGGTCAGATTTTGGGGGGGGAGTGTTTCACTTTTTAAGGTCTGGTGATTAAGATAAGATGCCTCGTAGTGTCAAACAACTGTATATAGTAATTACTAGCTTTTTTTCTCCAGATTATTTTATTTAATATTCAGATGGATTTAGATTTATAAATGCCTCCACATGAATAGAAGTGACTCCAGCTTCATACAAGGAGGTTGCAATGAGGCCTGTCCTGAAAAAATGGATTCAGAAAATGTAAGTAATTATATGGCAGTGAATAAAACCTCTTTCTGGACAAGATGCTTAAGTACACAATGACTGATCACACCCAAATATCCTATGAAACCAATTTTCTAGATCCACTTCAATGGGTTTAAGCTTGTTTTGGTGGCAAAAGTTATAATTGTCTTGTTAGATTTATATTTACTGGGACAGTACAACTTTGTTGCTTCCCTGAAACTCTTGATAAATTTTAATACCATGAACCTTGCTGATCTACATCTATGTAAAAATACCAAGACCATTAGGAATATACTAAATAAGGATCAATGTACTGAAGTGCCATCAAAACAAGTCAGAAATGCTGTTAGTGGCTAATTTATTTGCCAAGTGAGGGGAAATCAGCCTATTGTTCATGGGGTTATTTCCTCTAAAGGATCAAGTTCTTTGCTAGGTAGGGAAGTTTCTGGATCCATCTTTTACATTAAAGGCTCAAGTAACATGAAGCATTTTTCATGAGGTCAGGGTAGTATAGCAGTTCACCTCTACTTAGAGATAGTTTTCTACATTATACCATGCACTAACAACTTCACATTTAGATTACTGTAATGAAAAGCAGAGTAGCCTTTGGACAGTTTAATTAGTGCAAAATAGTGTAGAAGTATGTGGTGTCTATTCAAAGTATTCATTTAAGGTCAACTTAGAAGAAGCAAGCAGCAACCCAGCAGTGGGAATTTTCAATGTTGGAATGCCCTCAGTGGGCATATAGTTAAAATGTCTGTTTTGTTTTATATGGTATATTTTTGTACTGTTTTTGTACTGTTTTTTAAAAATATCTTAATGTTTCAAATTTAGTTAATACATTCTTTAATCTGCAATTTTAACTCTAACCCGTTTAAATTAATTTTAACTAGGATATTTTCAATGAGATAGCAAGTAAGCAAATTTGGAACATCTATTTCCATACATGTAGTTTCTGTTCTGTACTAAGTTCATATGTAAAAACAAAACCCTCTCATTTCCAATATTTAAACAGATGTTTTAATGAATGACTCAGATACAATTGGAGTATTATCTGGAGCCATTTCAGGAGACTAAGCATACTCAGCAATTACTTTGTCAGCTGCACAGAGTATCAATTGATGTTAATTTGATCTGTCTTAATTTTAGCCTCCAGATTACTGTACTGGAATTACCAAAACACATTGGGAAAAACAAACTATTCAGGATACACCCTCTCAGATATCACTGAACTGCTTTCAAGTGTAACCCCCAAAAAATTTCTTTCTGAAAACACATCAATCTTTCTTATTTTTAATACAATACCGTGCTTCTTTGGAAGATCCACTGTGAATTTGTGCAGAACCTCTCTGGTGTTTCCTTGAAGCGTTCCAAAAAGCGCACCACTACCATCTATTACAATGAAACCGAATTTGCTATCATCTGACAATAGTGCTGTAAGAGCCTAAAAGTCAACATGACAGAAATTGAGTTTGAACAAACTGATGTACAACAAATCAGACAAGAGAGATATTCTCCTGAAGTAATGTTTTTATCATTTTTATAAACTAACTTTTGGAGTATATTTATACTCGTAATTACTCCAAGCTCTTTAAATTAACAAATTAGATTCATTTGAGCAATTTAAACTACCATCATTGTATGCTTTTGCACTTAAATAAAAAACACAAGCAATGTTCAAATACAATTCATACATCATTTCATGAACAAGAGATACTCCATGATGGATGAAGCTCAAATGATTTGAGCTGTCTGATACTACAGCTTTAATAATATAAGTAATGTGCCAATCTTAGAAAGCCAAAGAAGGCACATAAAGCAACACACCCAAATGAACTTGTGCACTGTATAATTTTTGGCTCGCATTGTTTACCAAGATAAAACTGTTAGTGATTTCTACAGGCTCAGTAATAAGAGTGTGCAAGCATCACATAGGCACCTGATATACAAAATGAAGGTAACACACTGTAAGACTAAGATTAGCTGTGGTAGTGAAGTGGTTAGAAGGCAATATTGCAGGCTAATTCTGCTGACTGTCAGCATTTCAATCCTGACCTGCTCAAGGTTGGCTCAGCCTTCTAGCCTTCTGAGGTCAGTAAAATGAGGACCAAGACTATTGGGGGCAATAGGCTGACTTTGTGAACTGCTTAGAGAAAGAAGGTTGTGAAGCACTGTGAAGTGGTATATAAGTCTAACTGCTATTGCTATTAGCAAATCCACAACCTGACTTCTAAATTTCACTAAGCCCATTTAAATCACTTGGGTGATATGTGATTATGTAATGTTTTGCAAAACAAAATGCAGTACAATTCAGTTCTCAAATTATATTCACATGTTCCAATTTTTTGTTTGTCTCATTTCCTTGAAAAATGCAACTGTCAACACATTTTCCTTTGGAAGTTGTGGAAATGATGTTTAGGAAAATGGTCATGTTCTCATACAAGACTAGACTTCCCAATGCTCAGTAGCTTTTCTTGCTATTAAATAAACAGTAGATTGTATAGTTCACTTTAAAGAAAAATAAAAACGTTAACTTACCTCTGTATGAAATTTATTATCACATAAATACAATGATGTATTTATTGGTTTGAAAGGTTCAAAATCAATGTTCACTTTCTTCTCTTTTCCTTCTTCTGTCACAATTGTTCCACAGTAAACAACCAGACCATTCGGAGGTACTGTAAAAAAAGATATGTTAAGTACTGCTGAAGCTTGAATCATTTTATTTATAATGGAATTAGCAGGATATTTTACCTTTGTTATATAGTTTTAGCCGTTGCTGTACAGAAGTAATGGCGCCAAGGACTGAAAGACGATTCACTCGAGACTTAATATTTGATGCTGTGCCAAACTCATCAGCTAACATTTTTGCCACTCGGGAAATCTGGTCTTTGGGGGGAATGATCAAGGATATCATGCTGGTGCCATTGCTAAAATAAACAAAGGAACAAGGATAAAGATTCAAATAAGCAACTTAAATATTCAAGGGATAAGATTTCCATACTAAATGTGGATGAGATGGGCAGCCATATAAATTACTGCAAAGGTACAGTGGTTTGTGCCGATAACATTTTTACATGATACTGCAATGGGGGCTTTTCATTTTGGCATACTTAATACAGTTAAAGAAATAATAGTTTCACATCCTTTAAAATTTGTTCTGAAGTACTGTGGAAACATTTCTCTCCCTATTCTTTTTTTAATATATTCTATTTAATAAATGGCCATTTTCCCACCTGAATCACACACTTAAAGGCAATTAACAAATTACTCATCTTCATACTGGAATTTTTCAATCATAAGGGATATCTATGCATATATGTGTGAAAACACACAGAGCGTTTGGATCATCAGCTAGTCATTTAATCCTCCACCAAGAGTATGCAAATATTTTTTTAAAAACATACTTTAAATTCCCTGTACCATTGTTTAGCATTTAGCTGTCAGGGGATCAAACATGAGTGGTATCTCTTTATTTAATCTAACTCTCTCTACAGAAAATGGTAAAGGTAAAATTAGTGTGGCAAAAATATGCTTTGATGTTAATTCACTAGCAGTTCCCTTTCTATCTTCTCAAAATGGTCATAGAAACCTCCTACAACCAGTGAAAAAATTTGTCATATTGACCTTGCCAATGTCATCTCGCAGCACTCAGCTACCTATAGGTAGTAATAGTGTCCCTAAGCAATAAATTCCACCTTCTGGAATGTTTTCAAAGCAAAATGTAGTACTACTGGAGCAGCCTTTCCTATTTGCCACAACCTTTAATAAAGAGCCTTTGGTTTGATGCTCAAATCAACTCAGATGTTTGAGACATGTCAACTTTATAACAGAAATAGATCTTAGATACAGGCAACCAATTAAATTGTAGAAAACTTAAATAAAATTATATGTATATAAGGAAATGATTTAAAAGAGAGCTGTCTGTACATCCATTTCAATAACTACATGCCAATATGTACAGAGCAAATCGCAAAACTGCAATGCACTACTGCTGCAGACCATAG
This sequence comes from Calamaria suluensis, assembly GCA_032468135.1. Taxonomy (NCBI): domain Eukaryota; kingdom Metazoa; phylum Chordata; class Lepidosauria; order Squamata; family Calamariidae; genus Calamaria; species Calamaria suluensis. The sequence goes on from JANHFP010009090.1 coordinate 8,955, forward strand.
TTATATGAGTAACTAAAACAGGTTTGAATAGAATTAAACCTAACAGGGCTTGTTTAAAAGCCTTCGGATCAAGTTCAACTACTAGTGACAAGAATAATCTAAACATGTAGTTTCATTGGCCACAGCTCTGAAATTCTTTATTAATTCCCAATACAGGTCATTCATTCTCATAGAATTACCTGTGAGTCTTTCACCCTAGTACTACCAGGCTAATTCTACTTAACCTCAATGTCCAGACAAGGATGGCCAGGTTCTACTGCTAAAGGTATTCCAAAATGTTAGCCACTCTTATACAATTGAATGAAGGAAATTATTTACTAAATATTATCACTAAAGTGCAATTTGCCTTTCAAGACCATTTCACACCTACTTCACACATTCGTCCATTTCAATGTTACTACTGTGTTTTCCTAAAAATAAGATCTTATATTTTTGGTGCTCCAAAATAAGCATGATAACCTGAAAACAATTTCAGGTTATCAGCCCGGCTGGGCACCCTCCCAACATGCCTTCAAAAGGCAGCCAGCGCATAGGGGCCAACATTGTCCAGGAGCATTTAGTCTGCTGGCCCTTGGTCAGTGCATGCTAGGGCTGTGGAGGTTCGTCTTCGAGCGGTGGCACCAGCAGCAGGCAGAGGCAGAAGTCAGGTGTTGCCAATGCTCTGCATAGGCTGTAGGCAAGCCAAGAGATGAGAACACAAGCCTCTCAACACACCTGCTGGCCGCGAGGAGGGTCAGGATTGTGTGCTTCCCCTGCCAGTGCCTGCTGCATGAAGACAAGCCTTGCAGCTGCCCGCTCCAATCAACCATCTCTCAGCTTTCCCACGGAATTGTGTGCCTCCCCGCCTCTGCCTGCTGCTTGGACAGGAAATTGACTCACCTGCACTTCACAGGCTGCGACCAATCCCCATTGATCCTGCACCTTTGCCACCTCCAATGTTGGCCACACCCACCTCTTCGCTAGGGCTTATTTTTGGGGATGGTCTTATTTTCGGGAAAACACAGAACACTAATAATAATTTCACTGCTCAGTTTCTTAAATTATATAATAAATCTGTATTTAGATTAAAAGAATAAAGCTGTGTGAATCATACAAGATCAAATGGGACTGTGCAACATGCACAAGTCAATCAAATTAACTGAATAATCAAATCAGTTTCATACAGTTCCTTTGCAAAACATACTGCTGCCATCTGCTGGTTAAATTAGTAATACTATAGTTAAGAGAAACTGCTATGAAGATCAAGATCTCAATATTAATCAACATTCAGATTAACTTTCAGGATTCAGTAGTTTCACCTCACAAGAAAACTGATCTCCAAATCTTTCCATTATTCAGAACATTTTGACTCAATGGGTTTCAGTAATAAAACTCTGCACTGAGGAACAGAGTTAAGAGTTTTTTATCTGTCCATAGTGAAGATGAAATAGCTAAAGAAATGTGAAATAACAGCTTCTATGGAAAAGTACCTGTACATTTTAAGGCTATGGATTATTATGAACACTTTGTATTGGACTTACATTATGAATGGAATTTTCCAGTCCCTTAATCAACACAGCAATTAGAAATGACAATTAGTACAAGATATCTGGAATAATTTATTAATTATCAATCAGTAGCTAAGTCACATCTTTGAAATGCAAAATATGAATTATGTGTACTACTTTTCTAAAGAAGCAATTACAAGCAATTAAAACATTTAATAAAATGGTAAATTTGAACCCATAACCTTTCACAGAAGCATACTAATTATTTTAATAAAATATATTTATCCAGTTCTTACAAGAACTGTCAACTAGGCCAATACTGCTGTTCTCTCACTTCATGCAAGCTACACTATTAAGCATGAACAATTAGTAGGCAAAGAGAAAGCCTCTAGAGTACAAGACTGTTTTCATTTACTGTTACTAGTCTACTATAGCGTCTCTCTAATTATAGAAACCCGTTGTTGTATTTTTGCAGTTCACTTTGAGATTTAAGTTAGGCTTTGTTAGCTGGTGAATTTAGCCTCATGTAATCTTTGCTGCCACTCTGTTCTCTGAAATTTAATTTGGTAGTAGTTGGGATGTTTTCCAATAACAACTATTTTATGAAGGATCCTTAGTACGCTCTGAGCTTTCTTGTTTTTTTTACAGGTGTTTCATTACCCAAATTAGGTAGCATCATCACAACATCTTTCAAATGTGGCTCTTCATAGGCTGAGTTGATGGGTATCATACCTGATCATGGTGCAGGGCTTGCATTGCCATTTCAGGCAGCTATGGAGCCACATATATTCTTGTAGGATAATATCTCAGGATGGGATGTCAGCGTGTTCAGTCTACTTGGAATAAGCACACAGGCTAAAACCGAGGACTAGTATGATGCCACCTAGGAAAAGTAATCCTAGAGGAAAGGTAAAACTAGGCAAAAGCAATTTGATCCTAACCAAGGCTGGTTGGGCGATATTAAAAGTTGTTGCAAGCCATTCCAGTGGGTACAATGATAGCCACAGGCCTAGGAGCAAGATTTGACAGCAGGTCACACCTGTACATACAGAGCTACAAAACCATGAGAGATCAGATCTGCTCTGCCTCAGCAGAATCTGATAGTTTTGTGCTTGGTTTCAGCTAAAGCATACTGCACTAATTGCCCAAATTACTAAGTATTAAATCTGCTAAATCCTGCTCCTTCAAGTGTACATGACGTGGATATTCTTGTCTAACTTGGCAAAATAAACACATTTTTGTACAGCACCAAAATATTCTATTATAATTATACTATGCCACCTGAAATAACATTCCCTTGTGAAGCATTTTGCTAACTTCTAAAGCAAGCACTTTTATCATTGGGTCTTGCATCAGAAATAACAGTAATTTATTTCTAAAGCTTCTTCCTCAAACTGAGGGAAATTCATTTGTATTGTTTAATGAAACAGATATGAGGGTGGACTTGATCATACATTTTTATTTACTTAATTTATTAAATTTATATGCTGCCCATCTCACTTTCAAGCAACTCTGAGTAAATGAAAACAGCAGCATTATTTTAGGTTCTTTGATAAACTATGAGATACCTAGGATACATGGATTAACTAACCCAGAAATACAAATAAGGAACAAAGGGCTAGGGGTAAGTCAGTTAAGTAAGTAGCTTTATTTAACTTATAAATGAGGATGAGACTTAGTATTAACATCTGACAGCCTGTCATATATTGCTTTGCAGAAATACAAGTAGAAAACTCCTTGCCAAGAATTTAAAACAGTTTTTCTTTTTACTGACACCAGAAAATGGTGAGATCACCAACAGGCTGTTTAGGATAAAGGCTGACATAACAGGACAGGAACAATCCAAAGTAGAGCATTAAAGACATCTAAGATACACAGGGTTTTACTGATAACTGTATGTTATTCACACTAGTAAAAAATCCAATGAAATGTTGGTTAATAAGATGCCAAGGCTTAGAAGAACAACCATAAAATGACACTAGGAAAGTATTATATGGTAGCATAAATTTAATTCTTTTAGAGCTATTGGAGGAATGTAGAATACTTTATAGAAGTTCATTTGCATTGGTTAAGTATTAGGTTTTAGAGTTGGGATGGACAAGTATTCCTGATTATTCAAATCAAATGTTTTATTAACAAGCTTAGCTGGAGGAAACATTAACCTTAATGTACATACTTAAAATAATTAAACAGGTACTTTATAATGCATTTTTTTTGCAAAATAATTAAGTTTTGTGGGAAGTTATAAAGCAGATGAAACATCCTCTTAAAAATGAATGCTGATATATATTTGAGGACCAGTTTCAATATCTATACCTTCTTTCTTCATACATCTGTTTTATGTGTGGGTATGCACAAAAATACCCAGCATAACTTTTAAAAAAGACTAATATTTATTTATTTATTTTATTTATTTATTTGATTTATATACCGCCCCATCTCCTCAGACTCGGGGTATAACAGGATAACAGGATAATTGGAGAAAACAAGCAAAAGAAGTATTCATACTCTTGCATCTCTCACAGGGAAATGTAATAAGGAAATGCAAATAAGCATCTGATAGTAGAGAAGCTATTCCTGCAACAATAATTTGCTCTTTTGCAGTTCTTTGACGATTCCATAGTTTCCTCATTTTATAAATGTAGGAGGCTAACTACTTATAGGGGGCAAAATTAATTTTAAAAAATTTCTAGTATCAGAAATTCAAGATTTAATCATTTAATTTTCCATCTAGCTTTTCTCAAACTTAACTCCAAAATGATGAATTTAGGATTCAAACCAGTTCAAAGCTATTCCATATTCCATAACAATATATATAACTTGTTATCTAAACTTGTTTTCCTGGTTTTGCAGCCTCAAGGTAGGATTCAAAGTTTCCATACTGACTGGGAAAAAGTGCTGTTCATAAAGCATAGTAAAAAGCTACTAGTAATTTCACAAATGTAATTTCTTTTTAACTATTCCACATAGATAATTTGTGTCATTCTCTTTCATACAAATGCTTCCTACTCATTTATACATAACACTTAGGAAGAGGAAAGTATTAAATAAAAATATTATAAATCAGTTGGAAAGTTTTCCAATTTAAAATTTTCCACAAAATTCTTATCACTGTAGGCTAACCACAACCTACAGTTATGTATGTGTGCATGCATAGAAGCCTCCATCCTAAAGATTTCTCACAAGTGCTACTTGCTTGTAGACCAGTGTAACTCATTCTCATTCCTTTCTAATGTTTCTTCCTATTCCTAGGTTTGGAGATCCTCAACTATGTCTCAAATTTGATATGCAAGGATACAGATACAGAAAATACTGTTGACAGGGGAGTTCTTCCTTATTATAAGCTAAAGCATTACTGAAAACTGCTTTGAGCTATTTGGAGTCAATGATTTTATAAAGCAGATTAGCAGGAATCTCTACTGAGTTATAATACTCTCTCATTTAATAAAAAACCCTCCACTTAGAATGCAGCCTGTTATGAGATCATTGTACAACACTCTATATTCCAAAATAAGTTGCTATGTCCTAGAAAATGTAAAGTAAGGAAACAAAAGAAAAGCATTCCTCCTAAAATAATATTCAACTTTGTGTATTTTTAGTTAAGATGTTGCAAGTTTATCATGTTGTTGCCTGAAAACACTCATAAATTTAAAAACAGTGCACCTATAACTGAATTTAAACACAATTTCTGACATCTCTGACATCCCCACATGACCTTTTTTTAAAGTTGCAAAACTGAAACTTTATTAGTATCTGCCTTGAGTTTTCCCAAGCCTATAGCTTAACGGAGTCACACAAACATATCTTTACAGCTTGCCAAAGATCTAAACCCCATTTTCTGTACACTTCATGAAGACAGGGTTTGTCATAGAGCAGTAGCAAACCCAAAACACAAAATATTCACCACCTGGAATACATTATTATTTTCCATCCTTTTCAGAGAAAGCTAAATTTATGTTACTGAAATGTCAACTATTTAATATTTGTATTAATGAATCATTTTGTTTAAAAAAAATATCAATATACATTTCAAAAAAATGTCACTATCAAGATCTTTAGGAAGAGTTAAAAATTCTATGTTAAGATGGAATTTAGACAAGATGAATAAAACAGTCCTTTGGTGCATTTACCCTAAAAAAGTCATTACTCCTATTAATATTCGGAATATACTATTTTTGAAAATTAGTTTGTCTACTGGCCAATCTTATTTAAAAGTAAAATTATTTAGCTCCAGAAGTGTCTCTAGATCCCTCAACAACCTAAAATACTGTATAAACAGGCTTTTGAATTGTATTGTGCTTGCTGTCTATTTTACTAATTAAAATGTATAGCCTAAAACTGTCAATGCTTAAGTTCTCATATTGGCAAATTAAATAGAAAGATGGGATTCAAAATATTTGCACAAAACTAAATTTTGGAAGGTCCAATATAAAGCATTCTTTCACTGCTCCTGAACAGAATTAGAATGCCAACTTTATATATTAAGAATCCAAATGTTGTTCTTTTCTTCCATATGTTAGAAAACATATATATGGCTGTAGAAAGTTAAGTAGAGATAGTTTTTCTACCTGGAAATTTCTGATTTACATGCTCATGAGAGACAAAAGGATTAAAATTAATTGCTTTTTCCATTCCCAGTATTACTGGTAAATTGCTAACACGAAAAATTATAATAAATGTCAATTAGTCATAAACCCTATTAGATTTGATTTGGGAAGGCTCGGAGGGAAGTAAGGGAAATTTGCTCTCTCAATAATCAATACTGTATTCTGACCGAACAGCTTTCTTCAACTGGTTGTTGAACATGCCATAAAGGCCTAGTTCTTATGCCAACATGAAGGCATAGTCCAGTGATAGCTAACCTTTTTGCCATCGCGTGCCAAAAGCGGGGGCTGCCCGTGGGGGTTTGTGCATCTGCGTGCCCACACCCACAATTCAATTTGCCCCACCTTCCCTAGAAAGGCTCTGGAGCCTGGGGAGAGTGAAAAAGGGGCCTTCCCCACACCACCAGGCCCTCCAGAGGCTGGAAACAGCCTCTTTTCTGACTTCTGGTGGGCCCAGAAGGTCCGAAAATCAGCTGGCCAGCGCCTGCATGTGCATCAGAGGTGAACTTGGGGAAAGGCTTGTGTGCCCACCAATATGGCTCCGCATGCCACCGATGGCACTCGTGCCGTAGGTTCGCCATCACGGTACTAAGTCATAACAACAAGGTTTGCTAGGCAAGGCTAAACAGAGCTGGTAGTTTATGCTTCACCATAATGTAAGGATGGCTTTGCATTGGCTTCGCGGGTTTGTTTGAGTATAATGAGTTCTGTCAGTGTAACAGTTGTGATTTGTAAACCTTCATTAAGGTTTGGGGGTTTATGTATTGGTGTGATTTCTCTGCCACCTGAAATCTAAAGGAGTCTAGGCAGCTTACAAAACTTGCAATGCAAAAATACTATATACATGTCAGAATTATGATTCCTTAATGTAATAACATAGAAAACATGTCTTTTTTCCAAACAGATGCTAAAAATAAGCTGAAAAATTTGATATGGCACCTAAGACCCAAAGTGTTTTCACCTGTTTACAGAAGACCATGAGAGTGGGGGACATTTGTCAGGCAAACCAGAAGAAAGACACAACTAGATGGACTAATTCCACTTTATTATAAGATTACATTAACAGAATCTTGCTAATATGAAAGTATAAACTTATAACTGCTTGATCCATTAGGCTGGGCTCTTTCTCAGATTTTTTTTCTTTCTGGATATTAATTCACTGGGAGCTTCCACCTCTCTTGCCTAATTATTTTCCAGGCAATTCCTTCCTGTGTTCCTAAGGTCATCCACACATTCCACTCCTGCTTTCCCCAGGAGACAAGCTGTTCCCAGGGAGAGGAGCCACTCACTGAATGCCTATAATTACAGGCCCCTTTCATTAGACGAGGGGCACGGTGGCTCAGCGGGTAAGACAGCTGAGCTTGTCGATCGGCAGGTCGGTAGTTCAGCGGTTCGAATCCCTAGTGCCGTGTAATGGGGTGAGCTCCCGTTACTTGTCCCAGCTTCTGTCAACCTAGCAGTTTCGAAATCACGTAAAAAATGCAAGTAGAAAAAATAGGGAGCACTTTTGGTGGGAAGGTAACAGCATTCTGTGCTTTAGTCATGCCGGCCACATGACCATGGAGAGGTCTTCGGACAGCCCTGGCTCTTTGAAATGGAGATGAGCACCGTCCGCTAGAGTCGGAAATGACTAGCACGTATGTGTGAGGGAAACCTTTACCTTTTTACCCTGTATAATAAACACCAAATGTCGAAGTCACATATTTATGTAGATGTTATTGCTTATTTATTGCTTGTGTGAATCTTAATGACACATGTAAAACAAACTCTCTAGGTCTCATGTGATTAAAAGTGAAGCAATAATTCAAGATTTCACTCTATGCGCTATAACAAGATGATGAAGCCAATACAATGCTGGTATTTAATCTGACATCAGATTCATCATTTAAATACTTAAGACCTGATGAAACTTCCCAGAATCTCCATTGAAAAATGCCATGCATTGCCACTGGATATACATTGTTGAGCAAGGTAATTAATTTGCAGTGGGTTATTTATACATAGAAATCATTGCTTGATAGCGTAGACAGTAAGTGATGATCATTCATATATTAACCAGGCATGCAAATAGTTGACCCTGAGATAATTTTACCATCTTCTTAGCATTACCCTGACATTGACAAAGTGGTACAACACCTGCCCCTTTTCCTGTTTTTGGCACAATAATGACTCTAGAAAATGCTGGAAGTCACTAGAGATTAGTTTGGGGCTGTCTCTTTAAAGGTTCAAAAGCATTATAAAAAATTGTCTTTAGCCCGTTTTGAATCGCAGGCTCCTGAATTTTAGTAGGTTGCTTCTCTTAATAGGGAATTATTTTAACTGCTCTCACTTTTAATGCATGGTTTTAGTTAATTGATCTCTTTTTATTGCAGTCTGAATAGGCAATATATGGGGTCAGGTATATTTTTTTTGGGGGGAGGGATGCAACCTGTTTCAAGAGCGCAGAGAACAGAACAAATATGATATGGGGCCTGGAGACTAAATTGTATGATGAACAGCTACAGGAACTAAGAAAGCTGAGAAGGCTTAGGGGAGACCTGAGAAGCTATCTTCCAATACTTCAAAGCTGTCACAGGGAAGAGGGCCTCAGTTGCTATGGACTAGAGGTGGAGCTCTTGCCTCACAATCCTGAGGTTGATCCTAGGTAGAGACAGATGTAGGAGCTCCTGCTTGGGCAGGGAGGGGTTGGACTAGATGACCTGTTAAAGTTACTCACTGTAGCATCGCAAGGCAGAACAAGAAGCAATGGGTGGAAGCTCTTCAAAGGGAGATCCAACCTGGAAATAAGGAGGTGTTTAAAACAAAACAAAAGAAAAGATTGGAAAACTATTTGTGCTGGGATGGTACCAGGGGTGAAATGCTACCGGTTTGTACCAGTTCAGTAGAACCAGTAGCGGAGATTGGGGCTGGTTCGCAGACCCGGTAGCAATTACTGGCTGGCCACGCCCCCAAACCAATCCGCAGCCCTGCCATGCTTGCCTGCCTTCTGTGCTGCCTTTTTCTGCAGCATTCCCCTCCCCTCTTTGGATCGCCCTGCAGGGGAGATCTGCCTTTGCAGAAACCAGGCGGGTGGTTTGTACGGAGGATTAGTGGGGGGGGGGATGCACAGCCCTCCAGGCCGGAGAGTGGGGCAAGAGAATGCTCCGAAATTAGCCTGGGCAGAATGACGTGAGTGAGTGACACGCATGACGCCAACTTGGCCACACCCACCAAGTCACACCCAAGCCACACCCACAGAACCAGTGGCAACAATTTTTAGATTTCACCCCTGGTCAAGCTCAGGACATCAACTCCATGATTTCAACCAGATTGGTAGAAAAAAGGGGGCCAGGTCAGCTAAACCCGGTTTGATTCTTTCTTTTCTAAGATTCTGGACTTCCAAGCACAATAAAGACGCCCCCATGATTTTCTGAGAAACAATTTGTTATCTGAGCACAGGATTTGTTTGTGCCGACTCAAATTTAGGGTTACATTCAGTGGTGGGATCCAGCCAGTTCTCACCAAATTCTGGAGAACCAGTTTGTTAACTTTCTGAGCAGTTTAGCAAACTGGTTGTTGGAAGAAACCATTAGGGCAGAGAACAGGTTGTTAAATTACTTGAATCTCACAACTGGTTACATTAGATGTATTTCACCAGTATTTTCCAGTTTTAATCCTGGAATACTCTTATGCCACATTTTCTCAGTTTTGTGCCTTTATGCATTTTATTTTCCCTCCTACAATCTTGTTCAGTGGCTATGCCGGCCGAAGTTTACAGGAACTGAGGATATAAAGGTGCCTGCCCCTTTTATAATATGCAGCAGTGTGTTCAAATTTTTGGCTTCCTAAAAAAGCAATTTGCAAACTGTTTCTTCACCAGATGTTCTTTTAGTCATGGGTGGTCATTTAAAAAAAAAAAGCAACCCAGAAAGTTAGGCAATTCCAGATGTCCATTGCAAAGGTTTTTATCAGCATTGGGTGGCTCTCATGATTCAGGTTTCAGTTAAACAGCTCGCAAGATAGATTAAATGTTGACTTTCCCGTTATGTTTATACAATAACTAACGATGCACTAATAAGACTTTAAAAGAAGCTCTGGCATTCTTTTCTTTTCTCAACTGCCGAATGGTCTTAAAATTGTGTGTGGTTGAATCTAGTTGACGCACACAAGTAGCTGGGCACAGACACAAATGAGAATGGAGCTGGTAGCCTATGGCCACCTTCAGCCTCCCGCAGACCTGTGCGCTCCCTCAGGGTTGGCCTCCTCGGAATTCCGCCATCGGGATGTCGCCGACTGGTGGCTTCAAGGGCTAGGGCCTTCTCTGCGGGACCCCCCGCCCTATGGAATGATCTCCCCCCAAAGATCCGGTCTTGTTCGGACTTGTTGGCCTTCAGGCACACTCTGAAAACACACCTTTTTAAACAAGCTGGCCTGGCTTAGCCATCAACAGGGTGTTCTTAGGGTTTTAAATATTTT